>OMLM01006853.1:67970-85774 GCA_900302695.1 Helostoma temminkii | reverse complement strand
TGCATCCCCACTTACCTGCTGTGAATCACACAGACCAGGTTGCTGATGACGGAAAACACATTAAAAGGTTGCATTTTATGCTGTATTATAATTATAAAATTGCTATACAGTCTTACGCTATAAATTCTGTCAGGTTATGTACATTAAAATACACCAAAAAGTGACAGAAAACTAGGTTAAAATGATTTATTCCATTATCAGATCTGTACTAAAAGCCAAAAGAAGGTTTCATGAGAATATGACCACTGAGGAAACAGGAAACTGCTAATGAGTTTAAGGATCTTAGTAGTTGAGTTTTGTTAATGTTAAATGATCATATATCTTAAATCTAATTATATGCCACATTGTCATTATATAAGTAAAGCTTTTACTGTGAACTTTTATTTGAGACATTGCCAGTAACAACCACATATTTCCGACACTTGTCAGTCCAGTTTAATCAGTTTAAATGGTTTAACAGATGTGCTGCAGTTTATGACAGGGTGGAGTGGGCATGTTTTGGAGGGAGTGGGTTTGCATTTGACCGCCTTGCGCGCTCCCGTTGTGATGGAACCTTTTGTGTGGGGACGCGGGTGGCGGGAGCGCGCTTGGCGCTTGGTGGTGAAACTACTGTAAATAAGACAATTAACACTGTGGTTGAGAAACATCTACATCTTAATGAGGCCGCTCAACCACACCGGTGTGTGTGGAGACACAGACTGCAACTTTATTTCTTCCTTTTTCTTGAGGGAAACGTGTCATGAAGATGAAGTCTTGTCCCACAGGCCAAACAGCCACGGATGGGTCACTGGGCGTTGTGTTCCGGTCCTCACAGTCTAAAAATAAAACTTTGGGCAACAACAGAATAGGTGGGTGTGAGGATGACTCACAATCATGGGGCAATCTATGTCATAGCCTTCATCCAAAGTCATAACAAAAAAATACACCCAGACAGAGACACAGCAGCCAGTCCTACCGGTCCAAAGTCATCGCCAAAGATCGTCTATGTGACGGATGACTGGCACTGTAGTTTCAGCCTCATACTCTAAACAGCAGCAGCAAACTAGACTTTCTCTCAGAAGCTACAGTTTAATGCTAAAACTGACCCCACATGGAGGCCATACAATCCTGTTGAGTAACTAACTAACTAACACAGTTGCAGCTTGTTTGTTAGTAAACAAGCTCAGAAATTTTATTTATACGTCTGTTAATCACATGCTCTGTTGTATATGTTTTTTTTTATATATATGTGTGTGTCTGTGTGTGTGTTATATGGGACCATGTGCACATTATAATTAACATTTCTAAAGCGTGAAAGGGCTTATAAAACATTTAAGCCCTCACAGGACTGTTTCAGACCACAAAGCAACTGCCAAAGGAAACTTTACTTCCACACTGGGGCCAAGCAGGCAGCACTGGAAACAAAATTAAATAAGAGCAAATATAAAGAGCAGATTTGAATATGCATTCCACAAATAAATCATATTCATTCCTTCAGCTAATTAAGTTTAAGTTTGAGCAAAATTAAGATTAATGGTAGTTATTAATAGTTTTTCATGACAGCAAGCGAGTGTATCTGGTCTCTCACTTTACATAAAAATAAGAGATTAGATACACTCCTAATCGGAGATGGTCCGCTCATCTTTAGGATCATCTTACATCAACCTCAGGTGATGGAGTGCTGTTGCTTTGGCGCAATTAAAACGACAAACACATGGTTTTGTCAAACAAACCCAAACATGCATTATTAAGGCCTTTGGAACTGAACAGACTTATTGCCATCATGACATGTTCTGCTGTAAATTGTTGAAGGACGATACAGAAAAAATAACGACAACACCTCTGGAAGTCAATTAATCCTTGTGAAGAGTTTTAGTTTATTTTGGCCCTTCGTCTCCTACAGTGAGCTAACTTCTAACCTCCATATAAAAACATATTCTATGTTATATGATATATGGATATGTTATATTTTAACAGTGCAGAACACATTTATTTAACCCATGTTTATTTAGTTAAGTATTCTCACTGTAGTCAAAGTTTTTCAAAGAATTTACCTACATTTACATTTAGTCATTTGACAAACAAAAGAGAAAAACGCTAAAGCAAAGTGCCATCAGAAGTGTGTCTGTTCCATAAGATAAGTTTTAAGTTTTTAAAAGTCAATAGTAAGTTGCGGAAAAGTTGATTTAAGTGCATAGAAAGTTACAGTAAAGTTCTGAAGCTGCTGAGTTAGGTAGCCTATTCCACCATCGTGGGACCACTGAGCTGAAGCACTTCAACTTCAACAACAACAACAACAACAACAACAACAACAACAAGCTACAACTAGCTGAAATTGCCAGTTAAATTATTTTAAGTTGATGTAACCTATTAATACTCACATCAGTTTAAAATAAACACACGCTTGTTCAGAAACCTGAACAGCAGTTTGATGAACTTAAAATTTGCTTTCAAATGACATAACTCAAACGTGTTGTTTCATTTCTTGAGTGTTGAGTGAAGAATTAAACCTTATACTGTTTTATGCGAGTACTCGCATTTTCACAGGGTATTCGTTTTGTGTACTTCAGCCTTCTGTATATATAATTGTATATATTTATACTTTTCTCGGCAAGCTACTACGTCTTTGCACACTCATTATGTCATCATGCACATAGACCAATGAATGACTTAATATCCTGAGTCTAAACCTGAACAGCGTGTTTATTTTTGTTGTTTGATGTTTACGTTGACATGACACCACACTGAAATCCTTGCTTACCCTGTCCCCTCAATAAATCTGATGCTTACTCAGAAGACACTGACTCTCTTCACAAAAAAATGTTGTGGTACTTTGGAAAAGCGGCAGAGTGAGAGGTCTTTCCGTTCATCCCACTCGCTGCCTGTTTCCCTGCAGATAATAGGCTCTTGTGTAACCCGCCCCCTCTCCCCTGTTCCTCCTTCTCATTGGACGGCCCCCTTGTTCTACCTCTCATCCCATTGGACAAGTCAGGAGGACGATGAGCTCATATTGGTTAAAAATAGTTGGGCTCGCGAGGGGCTAAAAATAGACCGGTATATAAAGCCAGTGGATCAGCGGCGCTGCGCTGTAGTCCTCTGTGAGCGGCAGCAGGAGCAGGAGGGTGGAGGGAGAGAGGCGGGGAGGGAGAGAGGCAGGGAACGGGGGGTGACGGAGAGGGAGAACGGAGAACAGGCGCGTCTCCTCCAGCTACCTCCCCCCAGCTCATTCCTCTACAAGTGCTGCACCAGAGGCAGAGCTGTGTCTTACATGCTCGGCCACCAGTTAGGGTGGAGTAGGCAGTGACGAACTTCCTTCCTTTTCGGCTCTTTGGTTTCGATGTGATTGTCTCCAGAGAGCTGCAGTCATTTCCTTACAGGCAGGAGACTAAACCAGAGACCAGATGAGTGCATGCTTTAGGTCACCCTTTATTTTACAGATAAATCCTACTTGTTTCCAAATTATCCCCCAAGACGTTCAGAGAAGAAGGAGAGAAGCCACTGGGGGAAGAAATACTCAAGTAAAAAAACACTTAATTAATATCTTTATGCAGAACCACTTAACATCAGTGATATTACTGGATTATAATTATTCATGCATTATATATGTTAATGTAATGTTGCGGCTGGTTGCGGCTTATTTTAACTACATTATACATATGGATATTATAGATTACTGCACACAGGGCCCATCGTGTCTTGGGGCCGCTGGGCCTCTGTGTGATCTAAGTGTTAATGTTTCTTGTTTAAAAGTCACATAGTTCAGTCAAAAAACATAAAATGGTCATAAAGAGGCCAAAAACGACTAATTAGAGAGATGTGACATCCATAAATACACAAAAGAAAATAACCACAAAATGAGACTGAAATGTAAAACTCTAACCTCCCCAAAATAACCACAAATAGACAAGTTTATAAGCTTTTTAATTTTTAATGATCATATGTCTTGAATCTGATAATTACAATTTAAAATACTGCAAGCTTGTGAATTTCACACCATCTTAAAGTCTTAAACATCAACATAACTATAGTTACAATGTGGAATAAACATACCATGTAGGGAAGTTAAAATATGAAGTAGTAGAAGTAGCCTCCCTCATAACTGTACTGTAACAGAGGCACTGAGGGAGGAAACAGACCTGCAGAATGACCACATTATCATCATCATCTCTGTATAGGTGATGAATAACCGTAATATAATATAATTAAGTGTTATCTTTGTAAATATTGTCTCACGCTACAGCAGACTGAGCTGAACCACTGTGGTTTCATCCAATTGCTTTTTCATAGTACGTTTAAGTGGCTGCACGTAACAAATGTAGGTTCAGCGTTCGTGCCACGAAGCATCTGTTTATTACACTTCTGTCTCTGTAGTCAGTAATATGGATATTAAAACCTGTGTTTAATAACCAACAGACAGACACCTGAGATCAGATGCCCTTAATATTTTCATGTTTCTTTCTTGGGGCGGAAGCATCTTAAAGAACAGTCGTCACTTTGCAAGATTTAGTTTTGTACTTTAACTTTTCATTGGAAGATCTTAATGTTCATAATGTTTGTTTTCTGATTCAACACAGTATTATCCATTAACCCTGTGTACTACTGGACTTTGACTCAGAAGTTACGTTTCCATTTATCCTGACCTGCCTTTGTGAGGATCAGTGCCCTGTTTTGTGCTAAAATCAACAGAGGTTTCCTTTGGAAGCTGACTTCTTGTTTCCTCTCACATCCACCCACCACACCTCTTGTAATCCATCATCGGAGGCCTCCTCCTCTCATGTGTCCCTCCTCCTCCTCCTCTTCCTACCGTACCATACAGGCGTACAATATAAGCTGGTAAAGGTCTCTCCGGGAATATCTGTGATGTAATAAGATGGAAACCACAATTTGACCTGAACAACAGCAGGAAAAGCTGCAACATAGAAAACGTATTATGAGCAATTTGATGCACATTTATTAAAGGATTATATTATTACAATGCACATGTTCACATTTGGGCTGATGTCTGCACAGGAGCATTAAAGAAGAGGTGTTTCTGTGCCCATGTTGTCTGAAATATCCATGTCGTAGCATTTGTCTTGAGGTCTGGTATCATTAAGATACTTCCGAGAATACAAATTTTCTGTTTCACTTAATTACTGTGTCCTTTTGTCCTTCGTGTTAACGGACACCTCAGGTCATTTACTGTTATCTAAGTATCTGCTGCTCAACGCAGAATCAGTTACGGAGAGATTTTCACCACCATAAAGCTGTAGAGACTCAATCCTAGCGAGCTCATGAATTCATCCATTTTATTCCTGGACGTTCACTCCTCCACACCACCTTACACAACCGCTGTCTTTTACTGCTGGTTACAGAGCAGCTCCACACTCTCTGCACACACTTGCAGCTTCTTGATATTATTCCACAACGCCCAGCATCGTCCCACACATTCTGAAACTGCCTCACCTCAGCTTCCCCCACCCTGTTGGCATCCCACACACTCACAAAAGTGAAGCTGCTGGCACATATATGGGGGGTGTAGTGTTACTTTCTGCTCTTCAGCCAGCAACTGTCCCACCAAACACCTTTCCGCCTGGGTTTTGTTGAACATGAGTGAGGAATAGTTTCTCTGCCTTTAAAATGAGATTGCACTTGCACAACACTTTATTTTTCGTGAGTGTTTGAGCGCTTGGGACACACTTGAGCATAAAAAAAGTAAGATAAGTTGGTAAAAGTCATGAACTCCACAAGCCGACTCGCTGATGTGAGTTTAACACTTACAGCATAAAGTTTTTTGCTAAGAAAGACAGCAGCAGCAAAACCACTCTGTGTTTACATGAACAATAGTTTTATTGTTTATAAATGTAACATTGATTTTTAAAAAGAGGTTGTATAATTTATTATTTCAAACGTTAAAGTCAATGTGAACGCTATTACTCATTGCTAAAGAACTAATTTCACTATTTGAAATTCGTGTATGAAAGCACACTTTCACACGATGACATGCAGTGATAGTAAACGGTTTCATATGTGAATCAGACCTTAAGAGGCGGCACACAGTTACTGTCAGTTACTTCAGGGAGTTAGATGACATCATTATGTCACTGTGTTTGCTGCTCTTCGCTTAATATCAGATGAGGCTCTATGTGGGATTATAATCCTGTCATTAGTGTCTGATTTTTTATTGTTGCAGTTTAGTGCACCTCTGCACTGGTACGATTTTTAACCCATAGCTCCATGCTTGTGGAAAGTTTGGGATGTGGTGTAGTCGGGAACATGTACAACAACTAAAATGCAAAATAAACTAAAATCCACGTTTCTAAACTTCTAGTTTCCTGTTAGACCCAATGTGGGTTGAAATCCAAAAAGACAAATACCACCTTACATGTGAAAGTTTCAGATAAACAATGTGATAATTATATTTGTAGTGAGAAACAAACCCCCATGTCGCTAAATGTGTCATTTTAAAATCTACATATTCATATATTTTAAATCATTTGTGTCCTGGTCAGCTCAGCGTCAGAGGAAAGTCCAGCAGTTCATGAAACCACTCATCCATCACTGCAGTCATGTTGCATGTATTGATTGACTTTAATAGCTTCTCCATCCTCCCGAGACCACAATGAATAGAAGTGGGGTGTTATAGAAAGTCATTTATTACACAAACCAAAGCTAGTTTACAAATACAGTTTCCAGTCCTGTGCGTGTGTATAGTCTAGTATGAACAAAGCCACATTTCATATTTACAGACTTTGCATACAGCTTGGTTTTCCTGTTCCTTTGTTTACATCACTGCTTCAGCATCCAAAAATCAGGATTTAAAAATACAATAAAAACTAGAAAAAAATTATTTATACATAATAAATGAGACTTGAGTTGTTTTTTTTTTTCCTTTTCAGCCAAGTTTGTGCTCAAAACAAACAAACAGAAAAAGAGCCAGCACACGTGGTCCTAGCGATGCTCTAGACAGGCAGCCGAGAGGCCAGCCTTTCTCCGGACTGCCTAACACAGCATTTGGCAGGGATGATTGACGGGTTGTTACAACCAATTGTAAATCATCATAAAAACTCAGGTAAAGCACAAAAGAAGAATTAACTAAAGCAACGACACGTAAGCAGTCCCCTAGTTTTCCAACTCCTATTTTTAAATACTGAGACAACATATTTAGGGCTTTGTTTAAAAGCAGGAAACAAAGTATAAAAACAACAACACAAGACTAGGTTTCTGGAACAGGCTCTTCCCTGTAGGCCAGGAAGAAGAACAGGAGGGTACAACACTGTCGAGAGAGCCTGAACTGGCAGCGAAACACACAGAAAGGTCAGGCAAGGCGTGTGGTAAATCCTAAATACGACTGGCCACATTAATATTTAAACAATAAAATATAAAATCAATATGTTTTTCAACATACAGCAGGTGGTTAATTCTCACTCCGCTTGTCAGTGATGTAGAGTTTTATCCGACTGCCTTTACCCGACTATTCTGGCATTTCCCTGCACAGTATTCTGGATAAAAAAGGTCACATCATGTGTCTTTTTAAGTTTAACTGTTAAGCAGGTGGGAGGAACCAACAGTTAAACCAGTAAAAGGCAGACATTCATATGATGGAGAACGTGGTATGTCCCAGTCATCTGTTGTTCCTCAAACATGAACTAGTTTTGGTTATTGTACATTTTGACCTTTTATACATGCTTACACACAAAAAGAAAATATTAATAGTCGTTCATCCCAAATAAGGAGATCAAGGGTGTGCATGTAAACACAATACTCTCCTCTCCTTGTTCTTCGTCCTGGTCTAAAACCAGGGGAAGATGAGCACCAGCAGTCAGCTATGTGGAACAGGAAGGGATGGGAGGTGAGCCACACGCACAGTTTGCACTAAGCAGGGCTTAGTACAACCTGTATCTCTGCATTGTGTGAAGGTTTCGCACTGCTGCTCCTCTGGAAATAACTTATCTTTGTCCTGCCCTCTACAACATGCTTAGAGTAAAATGCCTGATATTTAAAGCAACATCTGATTAGTAGTAGAACCAGGTGATGCTGCACACCGACTTTTAATTTAAGAGCAGCCCTGAAGGCCATTTTATTTCAATTCAAACTGAACTCTACCTGTAGTTAATCTGGAAACAGCGGCATTCACCATTATGTGACGTTACCAGATCTGAGTGAGAGTGGGGCTCGACGTGTCTGTCACTGTGCGTCTGTAAGTACAGGATTAACCACAGACTTAATGGCACCGAGCTGCACACGTGAGCACGTGGCTCCACGCTTCACTGAAAATGTAACACACAAGACCAGTGCACCTGACAGCATGTGATACAGTTTTACTGGTGATTTGTCTACTGTCGGGGTTGTTCACATAACCTGCCCAGGTGACTACAGCATATAACGAGAAACCTGAATGTGCAAAAATAAGAAATCTGTCAGATTTGTTCTGGTTTGGTGTGTGCAGTATCATCGCTGTGCTTCATTCTTCCCATCCCTTCGTCTGTCCATCTCCACAAAACCTACACCTAATTCCAGGTACGAACACCTGGGGATAAATAGTCCACTGGGGCCATTTACAGTGGTACTCATTACTGTGCTGTCCATATGCCTCCACCCATCTGGCATGTCATCCAGGCAGGAATCTACAATTTGTTTTTTCTCCAGACTATACACTCACTGGAACATCCCATAATTCACCAGCACCTTCATTGGTTTTACCAGTCAGCTAGATTTTTAGGACCAGAATCTCCTTGTAGCTTGTTGACAAGACAAAATGCAGCTGGTGTAAATTTCCCACCTTGATGTAAACCCACAGGTGAAGAGCCTGATGGTTTACAGCTGTAGTCATCTACTGTGCTCCCTCCTCCCCTATGCATCCATCCACCCACCCATCCCTCTCCATCAAAGCTTCCCTAACCCATGTCCCAGGGTAAATTCAGTCCAACAAACAGCCATTTTACAGCGGTAGTCATACTGCACTCTTTTTCGTCCCCTCCCTCCCTCTCCCATCTACTAATCCCTCTGTCCCTCCCAAGCCCGAGCCCCAGGTACAGTAGTCCCTGGCGACAACAGTCCAAATATGTTGGCTATTTTACAGCAGTACACATTTATTGCTCTTCTTTCCACGGCGAGCCTGCAGTGCCGCCCTGGTGGCCATCTCAAACACCTCCCGCACACCCTCCTTGGTCTTAGCAGAGCACTCCATGTAACCGAAAGCTGCAATTCGTCCGGCCATGTCCCTGCCCTCCTCTGATTTCACTGGCTCCTATTTGATGAAGAAAAACACAATAAATTAGTTTACGAGTACATCCACTCAAAGTCTTGAAGCTAATAAAGCTAGCCACTATTATAAATACAGTCTAAGGCAGTGATCATTACTCATTTTAACTGCTGTGTACTTCAGTTGTTAATAAAAGACACACAGTAAGTTGAGCAGTTAAAAGTATTTCTCAATGTCTCAATGCATGCATGCAATGCTAATATTCAATACTAATGCTAAGTTAATACTATTAAAGATATTTTATCTTTTGCATGAGAAACCTAATCATGCATTTGCCTGTTTTATCTAGACAGAAAGTGCAGAGTGTTAGCATAAGCACTGGTGACACAAGCTACATGAACCAGCGGGAGAAGTAAACATAAAACAACAACGCAGTTCAAACTGCAGTGGCAAATATTTTAGTGTTTATTTATATTATGTGGATTTTGTTTTTTATATACTTGTTATGTTTAATTGGTAGCTTTGAGAGTCATTTACAATAAATAAATCTTAATACCAAATTACCAGCCCAAAGTTTTGTGAGGGCTTGTGCAACAATCAAAACTTTTAGGGCAAAAACTATTGTCCTCTTACAGCTGAGCCTGAGATTTCTGAGGGAAACCCTGCATATCATTCACCGACTTCAGAATTACTGACTACTGCTCTATTAGACCCCAAAACATGCGTCTAAATTACACTTTGTTTCAAGCAAAAGAACAATCCAGGCACCTGCTTCATCTTGGCCAGCTCTCTGCGTGTGTGCTCGTCATTACGCAGGTCTTTCTTGTTTCCTACCAGGATGATGGGAACGTTGGGACAGAAATGTTTGACCTCTGGCGTCCACTTCTCTGGAATGTTTTCTGTGAAGGAAAAAAAGATCAATAATAATTAGAGACACACATCAGCATTTTATTTTGTGTGTACGTGGGTGTCTCAGATCAAAATTCACAGGCGAACAATAGCACTGACATATTTCACAGTGCAATGTGTACTGCACTAAACCAACTTCTGCTCTGTGACAGTGGCAGGGGTTATGATTTTTCTGCCTGTCTGTGTACAGCAGCACAGAAAAAGCAGGAATTAAGAGCACAAAAAAAAAAGGAAATGCTGGCGAAAATGTCATGCAACGATTGAAAAACCACAGAAACTGACAGTGGAAGAACTGCATAAAAGCAATTTGATGGCTAAGCAAATACACTTATCTAAACTAGTTAACTGTAAGAATGAAAACAATTTGATTGGTCTAACATTTACAAAGTTATTTAATTGAAAATGTGAGTCACTGCAAAGATAAATTCCACTTCTAAAAGAAGAAAAACAAAAAGAGCTCTAGTATCTCCACCGAGGATCAGGTGATAAAAAAATTGGTCAGCAAAAACGCTGTTTAAACAAATGTAATATCGAAACTGACACAACCGACAAGAGGTTTTATATAAAGTCTTTGTTTTATTGCAATTAAAATCAGTCATTTACTCTCAATTCATTCCATTTAATTATGGAAGACTTTGTCTGCAGCTGTTCTTTTATTTTTAAAAAACCATTTGGATAGGATCAGAGCTGAGCATTTCATAATCATGATGAGAGAAATTTTACAGCATAGCTACGTACCAGTGCACAACAAATGATCTGTGTGTGTGCTACTGTGTACGGGCAAATGAAAGCAGTCCCGCTGCAAGTGGTCACAGCAATATGACCACATAATCTACAGCCCCCAGAAATAACTCTTTTATAAAAACGGAAAGATGGGGGAGTGTACAGGAAGGACAGAGACATTTATGTCTCGCATGAATGTGTGTAGGTTTGTGTGGTTTGTGCTCACCCAAGCTGTCAGGGCTGTCTATGGAGAAGCACATAAGGATGACGTCAGTGTCTGGATAGGAGAGAGGTCTCAGCCTGTCGTAGTCCTCCTGACCTGCTGTGTCCCAGAGAGCCAGCTCCACCTGACAAACAAGCGTGGAAAGAAAAGGGCACAAGAGTGTGGATAAGGGAAATGACAAAGACAAGAGGAAGGGGAAAAAAGGAAGGCAGAAACAAAAAAAAAACCTTGTAGATCACAATCAACTTTCATGTTGAAGCCAGGAAATAAAGACAGCAGCATTTTATGATTTAAATATAGGATTTTCTTGTATGTACATCTATATATAATTCAATTGCAATACTATGTTATTCCTAATCCTCTCTTTAAGATTATTACATAAGGCATGAAAATAAGATATGTTTGAGAAAATACTAAAACCACATTTGCTAATTTTCAATAAATTATGTTACTTTAATAATTCTGTGTGGTGTCCGTGACAGTACAAAATGTGACCAACATGTAAAAATATCTCTGAGCAGCCTGCACAGCTAAACATGGAAAAGAAACCAGATCAAGACATTTAAAAGTAGCCAGAGTCGTGCTCAGCAGCACTGAGGGTTAGAAATCAGCGAGCCAATAAAGACTCAACGTCCCAGAATCCCATTAACACAGAATAAGGTCAGGACGTGTGGGTTTGTGACTGATGAATAGGGCTGAGTGCTGCAGTTATTCAGAGACTCACACACAGAACATCATGAACCTGGATATCAGAAGTTTAACTCCAGTAGAGAACACATCTAACTTTCTGACTTCCTAAACTCAACTGCCTGAATAAGACATCAATGTGTCCATTAGTATGCCTTACTATAAAATCATCTCTTGAACTGTTTGTAGGCATTACACTAGCGTTGCAACCGACTATAAATTGTATATTTTCACAGATTCCTGACAATTTGAAGACCTGTGACTAAGCTCCCTCATTGCCATCTGCAGGAGCACACTATACTTAGACTGCTGCAGTGTGAGGGGAGATGTGAAAGTGGAACAGTACAGCTTTATCAACACTTGCTCACTTGCCCCTGAAGGTAGAATTAAAACGTTAAGCATGATTAAGCACCCAGGGAACAAAATTAGCTCCTATACCAGCACAAAAACCACTGCTGAGAATGAAAGAGGCAAGGAGAAGAGAAACACAGGTACATTGTCAACTGTGTGAATTTTTAAAATGTTCAGGTTAAGAGTTATCAACAGGCCATTTAGCTTGATGCACAACTATGACATGGGAAAGACTGGTAGTACTGACACAGAATTGCTGGATCTGTCTCACCTGTTTTCCGTCCACCTCTATGTCAGCAACATAGTTCTCAAACACAGTGGGAACATAGACCTCAGGGAACTGGTCCTTGCTGAAGACAATCAGAAGACAGGTCTTCCCACAAGCTCCATCGCCGACTATCACCAGTTTCTTACGGATAGCTGCCATACCTACAGAAGACACGAAGGAGATAAAGGTCATAATTAAGCAGTCAAAAGAAAAGCATGAGATACAGTAGAATAAGAAGTGCAATTATTAGAGTATTGGAGTGTGTCAATTGATTCGTATTTGTGACAGAACACAAAACAATTAGTTCAGGACGTGTCCAAAAGTCCAACTTAAGCACAGAAAACATAAGAGCAATGTGTGAAATGTCAACATGCGGTGTTGCATGACTACAAGAGTTGGATTCGAGCAGTGATGCATAGAGCAGGTGCATCATTCAGCACTATATTTGACACGTTTAACCACACAGCAGTGGCTCTCAGTCTAAACTTCAAAGTTTCTCAGAGTTGGCTGCGAGTCATTGATGAATAACTAAATTTCCACAACTGATATATAATCGTCTGCGCATTTCTAAGTAATGCCTATACTTGAAATATGGAACCAGTCTCAAACCCAGTTGTGCAAAACATTTAAGTAATTAGCTTTTTGGGAAATTGGTAAAGAGCGCAGTGTTTACAGATTACCCCCAAAATGTCTGTCCATAACCCTACACTGTGGGCTGCTGCACCGATTACACAACACCATCATCAAGACACCATTAGACATCAGCAGAAAAATATGTGAGCTACCAAGAAGCAAAATAAGTAGCTGACAGTACAAGGCCCAGTGTGGGTGTGAGAGAATGAGCTTGCCAAACTGAGTTGAGGGAAGTTGGGGCAAATGAGTGACATGTAGTCCTGCGTGACTCACTGAGAGCGGCTTGGATCGCTCCATATTGGGAAACGACATTCACCAGTGAGTCACAAACACAGGAACTAGGTGTAAATGTATTACATTTTACCAACAATATAATGTGATCAAAACACAACACAGGAAAACAGCTATTTCCTTTTATGCTTGACAGGAACTGTATAGAAAAAGATAAAGTTGTTGGGTGTGGAAATACAGGGACAATCACTTTACTCACCAGGTACACAAACGCACCTCATTTATCATTGCGGTGTTACCGCAGAGACTTAACACTCACACTAACTCAGTATATGTACTGTGTACTTACTAAGCGTGGACGGACAAATGGGCCTCATGTTCACGGGGCAATAAATCATATCTCTGAATGGTTATTTTCTCCCTGATCTGTGAAGGTGCTACACTGTGTCATGTCAACCCCGCATTCTCCATCTCAGCGAATCAGTTGGCGTGTGGTGGAGAGAAAACACGCCGCCGCCACTCCTCCTTCTGAATCTATCAACGGAAATATACGTTTGATGTGCAGCATTTCTGAAGCCGTAACCACAAACAATGTTAGAGGTTCCCCGCATCCCCGTGTCACTTTTTCCCCTTTGATCGGAGATCTGGGGTACCAGAGATGAGCTTCTTCGTACTGTGAAACCATGCGACTGATTTTGCATTGGAATATGACTCCAGTTTTTTTGCACATGCAGCAGTTTAGACGTGATTGCGATTTTCTGCTGCTGTAAACTTTATGCTGTCTGCATTTCTGATGAAAAATATTTGTTATAAACCACAGCAAACTGGGAATATTACCAAGGGAAATATGTCCTAAACAAGACACCTACTGTGGCACATAACACACCAGTTACATCATACATACATTCTGCTGATCGTGACAATTCAATGAACCAACTGAAATAGGGACAAATGGTGCTGTAGCAATTCTTGTCAGGTATTGAACTCTGATAAAATATACGTTAAATGAATTTGGGACCTTTTATTGTTATTGTGTAAGTTCCATTAGTTTCTGAGACTGAAATGCACCACAGTGCTGTCGAGTGGCACATCCATCCTATAAATGGTAGCTGAATACTCTAAGTAGGACAGTAGTGTCAAAAAAGATTAGACCATTCGCTTCATGACTTGAGAAAAAGGAAAAGACAAAAATGGGGATAGCTTTAGTCAAGAGGTGGGTGTGTGGTTAATGTTTGCCATGTCTGACTGGTGGGTAAAACAGCAATAATACATGCTTGTTTCGACAAATGCTGCTTAAGTACTACCAAGCAAAATCTACTTAACAGCCTGGAAGAGACTGAAGACTGGTAAGAATATAATCTCAGGGTCGGAAGAAGACAACGCATTTTCATGTAAAAAGGATAAACGCAGGAAAACACATCCTAAGGGCATGATCAAGATAAAACACAAGAGAGGCACAATATGCATGAAGAAAGGCAACAACAGGAAGACTGACATCAGAGGTAAAGAATGCTGCACCTGAACTTGTGTTTAAAGAAGCAGAGGAACGCACAATAGATGAAACACAGCACACAATGTGCTGTCAATGCTGGTAAAATAATGTCAGCAAGTTCTTAATATTGGACTAAGAAAACAAACTGAAATGTAAGCCGCATTTACATAGCACCACCAAGCAAAATGTGAACGCACCACCAACCACAGGTAACATCACCCTGGATGCTGGGTAACGTATCAGTCATACCTGCCACACACTTTGACAAAAGAGCCGGTCCTGAATTGATAGTTACAGTAAAACCAAACAGGCCTTTCAAGCATTTTAAGTCGTGCATGTAGGAAACAACGAATTGACGCAACAACAACTACAGTCTGTGGAGAACCACATACTGTAGTTTAAAACAACATTCTCTGGTGCAAATATTTAAATTGTTTGTGTACAATAAGAAAGAGACCGGTTATGCAACAACAGCTGATGGCCACGATGACGACAAACTGAGTGCGTACGAGATGTACGCCACTTATCAATTATAATCCTGCTAGATAATGAGGACAGGGCAGCATGTGAGAATATCCAGCCCCACCTGCACGTAAGAGACCAGGAGATGGAATTACAGACAAACAGTTATGAGAGAGACGGGGATAACCCAAACAGGGTCAAAATAGCGCATAACAAGGTAAATCAAGATCAACATAAACATTCCTGTGATAAAATCTCTATAATCTACTAAAATACAAGTAGGAATAGACCTTTTTTGAAAATTCAAATGACTTTCCCCAACAAGAAGTTTCATTCATGCTTCACATACAAACCGAGCCCCCGGTGACTATGCCCCATCTGAAACACTGACGCTCTTATTTTGATGAAGCAGCCATCTCTAACTGGCTAAGTGAACAAACCACTACAGCTCTAAACAAAGACACAGCTTTATAGATACACACTTGTCAAAATCCATCTTTGGAAGGGTTAAACAGCCAGCACGATAAATCCTGTAAACTGTCACCGTTAAACACAAACTATTTTTTACAGCAAGCCTGTCAGTCACGGTGTCCATGCAATCAGTTCTCATCAAACACAAAGCTCTTTTCAGTCTTAACCGATCAGTGTCAAACGACACACTATTAACTATATATTGTTACCTAATATGACACAGCTTTAAATGTATTATTAAATTGTTTCTGTATACGTGATGATTCATCAGCGTGTTCTTTAAAAGACTAGACACAGGAAACAGTTGCATCTAAAGACCTCTGTGTTTACACCAGGAAATACTCTACAGTGGAACAATTAGTAGTTACAACTTAATAGTTAACCGACTGCTGATGATTATTACTATTATTTCAGTTTCTGACAGAAACCTGGCATGTGTGTTTCCTCTAGCACCCAACACTCATTTGTATGGGCAGTGAAATTTTGAAGGAATCCATTAAAGTGAAAGGAACATGGAATAATTATTCTTTATGGCTGTGCAAAGCACATGTATATGGAAAAATACATAATATATATCAACCCTGTGTTGATAAGGCTGTGCACATCCTTGGCTTAATGCAATTTCATAATACAAATTCAGAAGCTCAATTAAGGTTTAATTAAGTGTATTAAGATTATTATGGGCAACTAACACGCTTATTAAAGATATGCTTATTAAAAAGAACAACATGGAAAGAAAATGTACTTAACATGCTTACTGGACAAGGAGTCAACTTGTCATTGTCACAGTAACAAAGTGGACACTAATTAGGACAAAGCAAAGATCATCAAAAGACTTTTAGTTATATTTATAAATCATCCATTTAAAAAAAACAGTGTTTCAAACAGTCTTTTGTCTTCCTACAATACATTAATTAAATACATTAAAATTTCCGTACATAGCCTCAAGGTTGCCATATGTGCTGTGCAATGGGATATGGTAATTAATACAGGGCAAAAATATATATCCTAGATGCTTTTTGGTATTGGCAAGAATATAAAAGAGTGTTCCCCATATTTCTCTCCAAACATTAAATCTGAAATTATATTTGTACTGTTCTGTTGCAAAAGGTTTCTATTCTTCATTTTCATGGACATAAAAAAACTTTACATTCATGGAAGTAATGCAACAGATATAATGGATGCAGTGCACTTACCTAAAGGTATTTTGCAGCCCTTGTCCATGTCTAGGCTTTTAAACTCAGTTTAAAACACCCATATGAATATTAATTTACATTCATTAGTAGTTGCGATGATAAAACATATAGTGATGGTTGATTTTGTGTCACGTTTAAAACCCGACTGATGATCTATGTGATTTAAAAACAACCCTCGCCAACGCACAGAAAAAGTTGTGCCTTGCCTGTGAGGGACCTCCCAGTGTTTAGTCAAACATTGTTTTTAAACCAGCTAGCCACTGGGTGGGTCACCAGAAAAATGGCGTCATCACACAGGCAACAGATGGCTAGTGTGTCCGCAGTGAAGACTGGATGGGTGGCCCCGATCCAGACAAAATATTATATATTAAATTATACCTAAGGCTACTTAATCGTCATTAAAAACATCCTAATAGAAAAGAACTAAACTTGCCCTTCCCCTCCCAAGTAGAGGCTGCGCTCTATTGTGTCTGACATGTGTTAAAACCTTCAAAACCAAACGAAATGCGGTTTTAAATGAGAAGTAAAGTACACTAGTGATGTACTGTAGTATTACCGGAAAATTACCAACTAATACCAATCACTAACCGCCGTTCACGAAGTCACTCCGAGCCCTTAGGAAGCAGACTTACCAGCCGAGGGAAGTCAGGGAGAGAGCCTCATTGTTTGGCTATGGCTTATTCGCCAATCTAGGCCAGTCTTTATGGTTCAGTTTATAAGCAATAATTAAATAAATACCCTTTACTAACAGCCCTCAGTGGAGTCTAAACAAAGCTTTCGGATACAGGAGTTTTCCATCGAATTACTGCAGTTTTCTCCCCAACTCAACTGTACGGTAAGTGCGGAAGCGGCACTGTAATTGATGTCGGTTAGGGGAAAAGCTAACGTGGCTACCGTTAGCTAACCCCCGCTAGCTTATAGCCTCGCTAGCGCGGCCTTTCAAAGCTCCGGACAACTTTACAAAATAGGACTGTCCGCTTTTAAAGTACAATATG
>OMLM01006853.1:25106-67950 GCA_900302695.1 Helostoma temminkii | reverse complement strand
TAACGCTTCACAAACGCCGAGTATTCAAGAAAGTAGTTTACCTGCAGTTTACGCGTCTAGCAGTGGGATTTTTTTCCGTGTTTCTCGAAGCTCAGTTGCTTTGCCGACCACTCGACTCGCTCGCTGCTTCCTCCCGTCTCAACTGACACAATGAATTAGTTCACGGGAGCGCGCAGCCGTGGTTTGTAGTTTGAAGCTGCTGGGGGAGGGGCGACGAGCACGAGCCTGAGAGCCACACCTGCGCGGGCACGATGGGAACGAGCACCGGCAGCAGCGGCTCATCAGCTGTATGGACATCTGTAACCTCTGTGCTTAGTTACTTCAAGATGTAAACACTCTCTATTTCCAGACGTGACATTTTCACAGTTTTTACTAGTCTGTGTTGAAATTTAACGTTAAAGGAGCCTGTTTTTAACCTCACAAAACCGAGCTTTACATTGCTTAGGGTTTAAAATAACGGGTAATCTATTTGACCGTGTCTTAAAATGCTGACTGGAGTGCCAAAAATGTCTATGTAGAGTATTTTTAAGCCACCACCGTTTTTTTTTTAATGCTGTCAACTTAATTAAGCTACTGTCAAATAAATGCTGGGGTTATGGCCTCACTAAGATATGAGCGAGGAGTCACATATCTGAGCTAATTCAATTATTCACCCAATTATAGCAAATGGAGCCAATTTCAGCTTTGCCAACACTGAAGCTTAAACTTTCTTTTCCTGCAATTTCCTTTATTACACTGCACTTGCTGCGCCACCTGGCGGTCAGTTTAGGCAACTGTATATAAATATAGCTCTTAATTTCTTTTAGTGGCCACTTTGAATGGTATCATTGATTTGCAGATGGACCGTTGATGTTTTTATATTGAAATTGTCACTTCAGTGTCATAACAATACTATAATAGTCCCTACTTGTATAATTCTTTTGTGTGAATATGAAGTTAATTGTGATGAATATATACTATTACAGCACTCCTCAGTCATTTTAACTACAAATCATGTTGTCTTCTTCTTTTGGTTGCTCGCCTAAGGGGTTGCCAAAACAGATAAACCTTCTCCATCTCAGTTGCCTGCGTCTTCCTCTGTCACACAAACCTCTCTCATGTCCTCTTTGGCCTTCCTCTTCTCCTCCTGTCTGGCTGTTTATCCATCCATCCATTCCTCCTCTACACTTGCAAAACCATCAAGTCTCGCCTCTTTCACTTTGTCTCTGACTTCAGAGACAATGATGGACAATGGTAGGACACTTGTCCTACCAGCTCTACTTCCTTTCTTTTGGTCAGTGCCACTGCCTCCAGTACCACCCTCACATACTTCTTTGCCACTCTCTCCACTATTCTTTCCCGTAGCTTCACGGTGTGGCTGATCAACATTATGCCTCTGTAACCGCTGCAGGTCTCATCTCCCCTTCTTCTCCACTCATCAGGCATCCTCTCACATACCAAAACAGGACTTCCCCATCAAACCTATCTTCTACCACCACCACCATTTAATCTCTCTCCAGAAACACTCTCTCTCTCCCTCTTCTATCCCACATCCCACTTGTGGACCCCATTCACTGATGACTGATTTACTCCTTCATTATTAAATGTTGTGGCCTACCATCATTTTGTGGTAGTCCATAGGTATGTCAGGTCAAAATGAAAATGTGACATAAGATGTGACTATCATATCAAACAAGTTTGACTATGTCTATAAAGTTATGCGTTATGAAGTAGCTGTTAATCCTGTGTAAACATCAGGAAAAAAATATATAAATAAAAAAAATCTTACCTTTTAATATGGTGTTAATCAGATTTGTGCCACTGTCAGATAACTTTTTAGTATGTCAATTTGACAAACACTGTATACATGACCAGTTTCCCTCTGGTTCCCTCATGTTTTTGTGAGATTTGAGTTTAGTGAAATCACTCCTACAGCACATCAGAAAATATCACAACAGTAGCATAACAATGACGAAACACGAAACAATTATTTCATACAATTGTGTTTTATTTCATATAGATAAAGAAATATATCTGAAAACAAAAACAGAAAAAGTCTGTGCAACAATCACAGAATATAGACAGAGAAAGAGACTGTCGTTAGTGTCAACAAGACCTGTTGGTGCAAAAATAGGGGCAGATAAAGGAAATGAAAGTAGTGAAAACTAAGAAACACGTGAATTAACAACTTTGCAATAAGCCTTAAACAGAGAAGTTTAATCTGTAAATTGTCATTCATCTTCGTGCTGGAAACAGCTTTCACACACAAGTTATAGAGCCTGGTGTTGGCAATCAAACAATTTGGTTTTAAGGCATTTTGTTGCTCTGTACTGTTGAGTATATATTTCACAATTCAAAGGATTCCTGATTTTACAGATGCAGGTTGCCACATATGAAGCACTCCAATAGTTTATGTGATTCAATTTGTTCCTGCAAATGAAGACTGAGTAATAAACAACTTGAACTCATTTAAAATGTGAGATTTCATTTATCTCACACAATCTTTATTTCTAGGTTACAGTAAGATGTCATTAATTTCTCTTAGGGAAAAAAAGCCAGACGCAGATAAATCTGTAATTTTGTCTTATTTATCAGCATCTTTGACAGTACAGTAACCAAAGAAAATCTGTTTGGGTAAAACAGAGAAAATAGCAATTACCTGCCTGTAAATCTGCAATAACAAAAAGATAAAGGTGCACAGGAAGAAACATTTATGCCACTAAACTGCAATATGGCATTTTAGCTCTGTGTTTTGGCCACTATAGAGGCCACAGCAATGTAATAACCACTGCTGACATCATTCATCGCCATTCATGTAGCTTGTCTGCACTGTCTACACCACCTGTATGTTGGCATTATTCATGCAGAATATCATCACTTTGAGGATGTGTAGCGGCAGCAGAAATGGCAACACAAAAAATAACTTAAACAATGGAAAGTGGACGTTGAGTTGATTAGCCAATCAGATTAGCAACAACTTCAGTCCCTTCACTTTTTCTTTGACTAAATTATTCAACTTCACCGTGTAACAGTTATCTGTAGACCATGCTAGAACAGGCGTTACTGCATTGCTCATTTTTACGTGATGCAAGATGAGATGTGACATTAGCAAAGCTAAAAAAAAAAAAAAAAAAAAAAAGCCTTTTCAAGAGTAACTTGAATAAAAAATGGTGTGAGAATGACACTATAAAACTGTGTGCTGTTACTATCAGTTATCATTATATGTACAAGTTTGTTTTGACACTTGCATTTTTGTCCTGTTGAACACCATTGATTATAGCAGTTTGGTTTTACATATCTGACTGCAACTGTCTTCTCTTTTAAATGGGATCCAAATTAGCTCTGGTCTGAAAGACATCGCATTTCTGTGTCCATTCATTACTGTAAATCATTCATTCCTATTTGATTAAAGAGTGTGCTTGCCAAAATGAGAGCGATATGAAATGAACAGAAGGAACAAAGGGACAACGGGATAGAACACACAGGATGTCATCACACTAATATGGCTAATCACTTTTCTTAAATGTGGGTATTTTTAAAATCTGGAGCATGCTCCCAGAAAAGACCATAAGCATGTAGATACACTGAAAGTCATTGCTGATTATGTGTGCCTTTTCAATTTATCAGTAGCACATTTTACAAAACTGGTACTGAAACAGACCCATGAACATCACTCCAGGGTTCCCACACATCCACAGTGTTACATGTCACATATTTAGCACAATTTACGCATTTGTCATAACTGAAATAAGGCGTTCTTCCTTTATGCTACTATTAAATGTGTCAGCAAAATCTGACTCCAGCCAGCAGGCTAAGCTGCAGTTGCATCCAAAGAATATCCCCATAATAAGAAAATTAAAAAGCTCTACTATTACAGTGCGCTGGATGCAGGATATTTACTTTATGTCTGTAGCTCTGCCTTGTCCAGTGTGAACTGTCACATTGTTTTTGCTAAAGCAGCTTCTGCTGGTTATTTTTAGGGGTATTGGATTTGATTTGATAGTTTTGATCTGTCTTTATATCATATGTGGTCACTTAGTACAAAAATTATCCAGTAGTCCAGTATTTTTCTTCACAAAACAAATTCCAGACTAAATGATAAACTGTTATAAATTTGACATAAACGAATAACATTCCACTCTACAAACCCCCCCTAGGTCAAATTAGTCATTTGCAGTCCTTCTCTGAGCTGTTCAGACCTATCCTGGGAGCCTGCAGTGGTGATCACAAAATAGTAAAAGCCAAACAACTGTGACTGACAATCAGCCTGTTTAGTCTCCAAGATGCTGACGTTATTGGCCACCTACAAAGAAACAACAACTGCTGGGTCTCATTTGCAACATAATTTACTGTTTTTCCAGGAAGACTGTCAAATACTAAAGCGACTTCTAGAGGTGACAGATGATGTGAACTTAAGTACTTCATCCTCATTGTTAAATATGCACAGCTGACTGCGCATGGTTCAAATCTTTAGCTATCTGGAAATGATCATCTATGTGGGAGCCAGTTTCTGTTTTGTGATCAAAAGCTTTTAAGTTTTAAAATTATGTTTCAGTTTGTCTTCAGTGTGACTGCAGCATCTGAAGTATTTATTGGCAGCAACTGACTTTAATCAACAAGGACAGGTTGGAAGGTGCGGAGTCAATTATTTGATGGTTACCATAATAGAATGTGACATCTACAGGAATGACAGTCTACACAGTAAAAATCAATCATTGACCTTTTTATCCCGACAGAATTTATTAAACATTTTAGATGAAACAATCAATGTCCCCAAAATATTTTTCCGCATTGCCTCAAGCTCGGCACTGTGAAATGAAAGATGTTACAAATGCAAAGGATGTGACTGAATGGAACTGATCTAAATCCTAGAAAACCCTTTGGTCTGTGTACACCAACAAAGATATCCTCTACCGCTCTTCAACACTTGATCACTTCTCTGCATTTCCAGTGGTGCCAGATGACTAATTCTGATTCTCAGATCCTAGAAGTTGGAAATGTAAAAATGGTGCAGGGTAAAGCTCTGGGATTAAGCCTGAAATTAACCTAAACCATATAATCAACTCATAAGTCATAAAACAAGAAGAATCATACAATTAACATGTCTTGTTAGTGCACAAAAACAATGTTTGTCTGTTTTTTTTTTTTATTTCCTGGAGATGAGCAAACCCAGAAATTCATTCTCCGCTGAGCAACAAGCCGGGGAAAAGAAAAAAAAAAAAAAAAAAGCATCCACAGTCCTCTTTCTGCTGTTCCAGAGACACAAGGTGGCAAATGAATCTGGGCCAGAAAAATTTTATTCTTTCACAAAGCACTTCTTCAAATATTGAAGTTTAGTTCAATAGGTCACGAGCAGCAGCTTCTCCCCTCTAGTCAAGCAGTAGGTGCTGAGTACTTTTCATACATCCTCAGTTACACACCTGGTTACATGTCTGGAACAAGTGAACCAAAAGCTAATGTCACTTGGCAACACATTTTTTAATGCTAATCAACCAGTGCGTGCAGAGTGATCCTTTCATCAGGAATCAAGGTTTCTGCATGAGTCTCTGGCACTGACAGCTCCGTGCAGCACGCAATCAGAGAACAACTTCAGCTCTTCTGAAAATGACTTACAAAAAGAATATTGTACACCCACTTTATTTATTTAGAAAGCAAGAGAAAAAGACAATAAAGCAGTGGACAGAGTTCTGCAAGTTGGGACAAAGCCCAGACAAGACAGAAATTCAGGTGGCTTTCGGTTTTAGGGAAAAGGGATTATGTGTCCAATTTGCCCAACCAAACTGAGCATTTACAAACAAATATGTTTAACCTGAAAGCACTGAACAGTTACCACCCCTTTGGGCTTCACAATGACATTGACAGTGTTTGTGAGGGCACTGTTGTATGTATGAACTGATCAAAGATGTTTGTGTGTTTGCTGTGTGTCATATTGACTGTATGCCTAATTACTGTCACCAAATACGATAGTATACCAGTCAGAAATGCTGAATTCACCAGTATACTTGCCAGTGACACCAAAGAAAGTGTGTGTATCTGTACGCGTGTCTTCTATTTGTTACGATCTGGGTGCATCATCGAAGCTGATGATACTTGACTCTGGGTGTTGTGCTCCACCTGTGGCTGGCGCTCCACTGCTCTGTGACATTGAAGATGAGGAGGTGGAGGAGAGCGTGGAGCCGGGTGGCCCTGCTGGTCTCGGCATGGCGGAAGAGGGGTCACGCCCACCTGGGAGGAGTGGCAGTGTGCTGGTTCTGACCTCGTCCTCTTCGTCATCTTCTTCGTCGTCCATACTGGGCCAGGCAGACTGGTCCTCCACGCGTTTTAGCCGCTCGTTTAGAGCTTTGAGGGCCAGTTGTCTGGATGGAAAGAGATGTGCCTCGTTAACACAAACAGGAAACACAGATGCGTAACAGATATGACAAGATGAGAACTTTTCAGAGGAAACTGAGGTAAGTAGACCCTCGTCTATTATACAAATGTTAAGTCCTCTAGTTCAAATAAGGCGTACAAGTGTCAAATGCAGTGTAATACAATAGTCATCATGCAGGGAGAATTGTAGTTTGTAAGAAACTGCCAGAGACAAAAACATTTAGAAGAAATAGAAATAGCGAAAGAGTAATTCCAAGCCTTGTTAAGTGACATACATTTACATTTAGTCATTTGGCAGAAGCTTTTATCCAAAGCGACTTACAAGTGAGGTACAAAACAAGCAAAACTCTAAGTCAAGGAGCAAAAACATACATAATTAATATGGTTAATTTGTCAATTCAACAATGGCATTGAATATAACTTAAACCAAGGACATATCAGAAGCTTTAGCTGCATTTATATTTGATGTGTGTCCCCAGAAGTCTTCTAATGATGCAGCCTGAAGAATAATGAAACCTGAGCAGATGCAATGCATTCACACTACTTTGTTGTTAGAACATTTTTCATGAAGCTTAAAGTAACTGAACATATCCATCTGTGTGAGTATTGCTATCCTCGATAAAGTCTGGACAAGACAAGGCCTTAATTTATTGTTCACTCTCTTGTAAGACTTACATCCGAGACCAAGCATTTGAACAGTTACACGTTTTACTATTCTTCGAGTGGGTGCGTTTACATCAACAAAGAAAGATCTGTTGGAGAGATTTATTAGGTGGCCTTGAAAAGTCATCACACTGTAGCCAAAGAAAACACATCTAAATGGCCAAACACAAGCTAACAAAAAAATAAAATCAACAATTTTACAATGCAGGTGTAGCTTTTAGAAAAAACACTGCAACCAAATACAAGAATGTGCTGCAAACAGCACAAACATCATAAATATTTCCAGGGGAACTCCAGTGTGCCTTAGTGGTGTTGGAAAATTAGCACATTTTGTCATTGTTTCTGACCTGTATTTGTATTTTTTTTTTTTTACTTGTGCTGCTTTCTATAATTACAGCTGCACGTGTGTAGCCAAATTAGTGACGTTTTCATAATTTGCTTGTGTTTTGTTTATCTAATGTGTTTTCTTAAGGGACGGCGTTGAGTTCTCAGGGCCACTGCAGATATAACCAAATGGACACTGGGTAATAAATGCTTCTCAGACGTCTGTGTGTTGGCTTCATTGTTAATTTATGCACAACAGAGTGCAGTCAAAAGTGAGTGAGTGAGTCAAAGATTTGATTGAGTTAAATGTTGCCATTTAGACTGAGGTAGAGTTGAGAAGACGAGTGAAAAGGACTTTGATTTTACAAAAGGAAATGTGAGCAATGTCATCTCTCCTACCTTTAGCTGGACAAACATATATCAGACATTAGCACAGGAGGAAAATTATCTCTAGCTGCTTGAAAGAAGGCATTTTAGATATTGTGTGAAATAGCATATGTCTCGCAGAACATCTGTGAACTGTTTGAAGAGTAACTGAAACGGCCACAGAGGCTGAGCAAACTTTCTCTGAGTAAATAAAAACCATGAACAACACAGTGTGTCTCATCTCAGATTGGTATTTACCGGTGGCTGACTAAATGGGTGTGTGCGAGTGAACATGTGTTTAACTTTACCCTAGTCATAATTCTATGTAAAACGAGGTTTAAATGGAAATTGTTTGATATTGTTGGACAATTATTTTGCGATGTTTCAATTATGACTTGCTAACATATGAAGTATTAAGTGTTTACTTTAGAATATTCTGACAATAGGATTTAGACATTTTAAAATTTTAAGGGAAATAAAATAAAAAAAAACCCCACAAACATACTTTTTTCAAATGTGTTTTTTGTAGAAATATAATGAAAGCATATTCTAATATTTAGAGACAATATCACAGGCCTTTGTTACCCAGTCTCATGGAACAGTCTTTCAGCAGGCTGTTCACTTCAGCAATTTAGCTGAAGGAAGCTTGACTTCTAACCAGTCTGACAAGCCAAACATCAGGTGGATGAATGCTCGGCTGTGTTAAATGCTCCCCTTGCACTCAGGTTATGGCTGACTCATAAGCTAGCAAGCTCCCAGTTGTGGTATTAGATGAGACAGCATAGATAAAAAAGAAGGGCAAGAAAAGAGTCTCTTGAAGAGGGTTAGGTTGAGAAACTACATGGATTTGACATTTTTACTGCTTGAATGGTAAGTTTTACGGCATTCTTATTTAACAACTAATACCAAAAGAGATTAGCAGAGCAGAGTGGATTTACTTTGAGTCTGATGTTACTGCTAGGTTGATTCTGAAATGTTGTATATTGTAGCTTGAATGGTACAAAAACTCTGGGTCTGGGTTGTTGAGCGAGCTATAAATACACATATTACACTGAACTATTCAATAAAAAAATAAAAAAAATAAATGCAAAATGCCAGCATCACATATTTAATGACAAGGCAAAAGTTAATATCAGCTCAGTGTATTGGGATGTCTTGTATTTATGTAGATGTTTAGCTCATTTTTTGCTCTGACTCACCTCCTCCTCTCTGCGTCCTGTGGGTCAGTCCCTGGCAGGCTGATAGTGATGGAAGAAGGTGCCCCCACATCGTATCTTTTCACCATCTTCCTGCACACCTTAATTTTCACCAGGGCGGCATGGATCAGCCCTGCCAGCAGCCCCACGGCTGGCTGCAGAGCCTCAGGAAAGAAACTAGCAAACGCAAAGTGGTCTGACATGTCCCCACGGCCTCTGCTGTGTCTCTGGTAGAAGCGCAGGTAGACCCAGCCAGATAGAGCGCCATAGCTGTACGCAGCCAGGGGGGCGGAGTTGTCGAGCAGCCCAGAGAGTCGCAGTAAGGCCAAGAGGAGAAGGACCAAAGCTGGTGCTGCTTTGAGTCTTACCTGTAATTGGAGGGGGGACAGATGTTATTTCTTGTGAACAAAAATGATCAAGCAAAAGGACAGCTACCACTTTGTTTACAGACCACAGTGGCTGCCAGTTCCCACATTACACTCAAGTCAGCTCAGTTAAGGAATGGGAACACCAAACAATAGCTGGTTACACGCCATGATGGCAGGCAAGAGTCATGGTCAAACTCTACCAGCTTCTTGATAAATATTTCATAACCTGATAACCGGAGATGAAGGACACTTAATAGAATGTCAATGTCATAAAGATCACAAAAACCACACACCTACAAGGGCACTGCCATTAACTGGGTGGCCTGGTAGTTTAGGAGACACATTAGGAATCTTTAGCTAATTTGTGCTTCTGCAAAACAATAAACTACTATCTGGGTACTGAGAGTCTTAAAATGTAAAGTAACAGATCACACTGTATTTGGAAGAGAACCACAAGGATCAGCCACAGAACACAGGCCAAGTAGAGCTAACACCTACGCAAGAGTGGGCTTAATAGACATATACAGTGCCTATACATGTACTTATCCAAGTTATAATTGTCTTGCTCAAGTTAAAGGATTTCTTAACTGTCACGTAAACAGTAAACTAGGTTTCTGTAATAAGAGCAGGAGACTAGAGAAACCTGATCTGCCCAAGTAGATTTCTCCCAGAGGACACTGACTTCCCTGCCATGTAAATGCATAACCAGGTTCCTAATTGGCTTTTTAACAAAAACACATTTTAGCCAGCTCCATAACACATGTATCAAAAAATATTTGTTACTATACAGTCATAATCTGTGAGGAAAGCTTCCAAATAGATAGAGGAGAAATCAGATAACTCATCTGCTGCATGTATACTTTGTAGACTTTGAATAAATAGGTTTCTTAGGTGCATGTATAGCTCTCGTTCTCCAAGAAACATGGTTTCTCTGAGTTATTTGGTTACATATGTACACGTAAAGAAGTCATGGGGTTAGTATCCTTGACTGGCCGAAAGGCCAGTCCAGATTCCTACTGAAAACATTTGGCACATCATGAAGAGGAGAAGGAGACAGCAACAGCAACAATGGATACAATAAAAACATGCAAATATTTCACTTGTAAAGGTGCAACAATTAGTATCCTCTGTTCTCAAATTTTTGCAAAGTGGAACTAAAAGGAGTTTTGAGTGTGTTGCATTGCATACTTCAAACACTAAATTAACTAATGTTCACTTTTTATTAATTTTTAAAACCTTTATTTATACAGGAATGATTCGCTGATAAACTCTTTTTCTGGAATGTCTTTATCACACTGTTACACATACTTTACTTGGAAACCTTTAACATTCAGTAGATTTGTTGAACTTCATAATGTCTCTTTTTCTGACTGTTAAAGGTTTCAACTGTCTAGTTGCATTTTAAGGCAGTAATTTATAGTGTTGTTAAACTAGTAATCTATCTTGTTAGGCGTCTTAACAATCTGAAGAGCATGTGAAACACACTTAACTGAAATTTCCACAACATCACAAAAATTTAAATTAATTCCACAACATGTGAATAAAAAGCTTTTCTAGTTTTACAGCTGAAGGTGATTTGGTGACAAATGGTTTCTTGATTTATGCAATGTGACATGTGCCGTGTATCCCATGACAAACTAAGTATCTAGGACTTTGCTTTCACCCAGGGAGACGGTCTAGTCCTCCTACTACTCCAATGTGTAGTTCTATGTAAATGTAAACAAAATAAATATTAAAAAAACAAAGGCACGTTTTATTCATCTTTGATGTGTGCTGGCCACAACTGGACACAGGCTTGTTGATGTACACATCTTACTGGCTTGTGATCAAGTTTCCAGTACTCTCTCCAGTCTATTTAGGGTACAGTTTAAAAAGAGCTAAGCTTTCGTCCTTCCCCATGTTATTCTGCTCTATTATTATGATTAGCTCAAACGAGGAACATACACCTTGCCACTAAGCAGCAATGCAGAAAAATCTTTTTTATTAGGCTCACCTGTGGCACTCTGAGCACTGTAGTGTCACCCATGGTCTGCTTCAGTGCCACCAGGACCCCTCCCAGGAACCCAGCCACTCCATGGATACGCACAGCAAACAGGAAGTCCAGGTGAAAGGTGGCCACATAGGTGAGGAGGTAGGAGAGACCCGCCAGAAGGCCTGCAGACACATTAACCACTGCAAAAAAGATCAAGAGCTCCAGAGCACCCCACAGAGGTTCCAGCAGGCGCCCGCAGGCCATAACTGTCCCCACATTGGCTGCCACGGTCCAGACATGCTGCTCCACCACCCCATGGGTCACCAGTGTCCAGACCCAGAAGTTGGGTGGAAAGAGGTAGCCTGGGGTCACCCCCAGTGCATATGGAGTATCAACAGCCCAAGATAACAGATAGAGGAGAACCACCACAGCACTTATACTTTTTACCACCACACTGGTGCTGGCAAGGGCAGTCAGGAAGTGCTGTCGAGCCACAGGTAGGTAACGATTCATTGTGGTCTGCTTTGAAAAGGATCCTCCTTCAGCAAATCAGCAGATCCGTTCTGGTTTAGGTGCAGCAAATGCTGGATGTTGGTGTGCGATTAACAGTCCCAAGCAGAACAGGTGACAGGTGAACAGGTGAGTCCTGGCAGGATCAGAGTCCACACTTCTCCGTGAACCCTCATTCGGGAAACAGTCTTTTAAATGGTAGAAGATAGAATTGGTAATGAACCCACTGAATGACTATTCCGTCTGTTCGGGTTTGCCCTTTTAATAAAAAATAAAAAATTAAGCTGACACTAAAACTTTGCAACACATCTAAGGTTCTGTAACATGCACAGAGCTAAGCGTAGTGGAAACAAAGCACTGAGGCTGATCTAACAGTCAACAGGCTAACAAACTTTGAGCCGCCGTCGATAAACTTCAAGATGTGAGAACCGTAGCTGGGACACCTTTGATCAAGCTGCCTAGCTGGCGTAATGTTAGATAACCAGCTAGCAGGCAGAGGGAAGGAGTCAAATATTCAAATCCTAACTAAAGCAAACATACCTAAAGGTGATCTCGGCTAAGTTAGCTTGTAAACACAGGAGAGCTAATGTTAGCCAACCTAGCTGTCAAACTGGACGAGTCTTGAGTTAACCTACGCTGGTTCACAACCGCCAAGGAGGAGCAGGGGAGGTTACGTCTTCGTTTGACTATATGAGAGAGGAGCTAGCAGGAATAAATCTTCGTCGATCAAGGGAGCCTACGGAGCTCCAGTCCCGGTCCTCTGCGCTGTCTCGGCCCAGCGTCTACCGGGCTAGGATTTCCCTTAGCTAACAACAGGCCTTCAAAACAATGTTGGAGACGTCTCTAAAGCGGCGTCAATTCGCGTACAGTTGACAGTTGACAGTTTTCCCACTACCTCGGCTCCATTCGCTCGTTTTACAGTTCTTCTGTTTTTAGAGAACACGTCGCCGGAGAAAATGATATTATCCTGGAAGGCACTCCTCCTCAGTTACACCACTCACTCAGCTACTGACTTGCGCTGTCTGCCAACGTCATCAACAGACGGTTAAAGAACGTGGTCACGTACAACACCAGAGCACGCTGGGAAACCGAGTTCTCAACAAATAGGGTCTTTTTACGGTCCACCTACATCACACACACCTAGGTGGTCACGTCGACAACTAACAGTAAGTTTATCTGGTTTAAAAATGCTCTATTATTTTTATTTATTAGTTTTATGGTAATTTAGACTAAATCCCTACTACAAATCAGACGGACCTTTGCAGTATAACATCAAATGTTATAGGTAAATTATCACCAAGAGCACAAAGTATATTCTTCCTCTAGTTTATAGTTTAAAGTGACCTGGTTCTGCAGTGTAGTGTGGAAATAGTACTATTTCAATGGGGTATTGGGCCACACATTTTCTTGCTGTTTTGTTTTTATGGTAATATCAGATTATAGTTATAATGACTATGTTGAAATGATACGGATCAGTAATTAATCTTCATATTTCTTATCTATGAAAGCTGTTCCTCTTGTAACACTTGTAACAAAGAAGACACAAAAATAACCCAGATGCATTTATTTTATTCGGAACAATCGACTCACACCACATTTACACGCACACGTGCATACAAACACAACATTAACAGTGACACATGGAACAAGGACACAGATGAAAACAGCATCCTTTTCGCAGAGTTCACAAAAACTAACATCACTGAGAGTGACAATAAAAAACTCCAGAAGACTTACGGTGATATTCTTTGTGCTTGTTGTGCAGTTTTCTAAAATGAAACACTCACGTACAGTACCTTTGCACATAACCTGGGCTCGTGTGAACATGCAATAAAGTATTTTTAAACTTTTTAACTAAAATCCTACCTCTGTGGTGATGCTGGATGTGAACTTTTACTGGAACCTGAGGTCTGTGCGTCTATATCCTTTTGATGAACAGAGTGAAGTATATGACATTATTATAAAGCCAGACAATGTGCAAAATAAATACCGATTAATTTTGTGAATGGTCACTAGCAAATTTGTTGTTTTAAGGTTTTATTCTGATAATATTATAAACATCTGCTTGTCAGTGGAGGTGTGATGCAAACACAAACTCCACTATATCAGGGACTATTAAAGTAGGGCATGGAAAGTGGGTCAGTTCAAAATAAACCCAGATAACACCCTCCATGATGTGTTACATCGATCTCACCACAAGGCTGATCCACAATCATAAGTAGTAACATTGATTGTATTGACATATATAGGTGTGTAAATAAGCCACAGAAAACAAGTCAATTCAACTCAATATAAGGACTTTCTGTTTGCTGTTCTCATAAAGTGTCACGTTTTAGTTTTTCTGCCCCATTATAAGTGTAGTAATCTTAGGACTCATGTTAACTTCATTTTCAAGTGACAACAATGGTAAAACTATGCATGTTTTCACGTCAACACCTACATGGATTGTTGATATTTTTATTGTTAAAATGAATTTAGCAGTGTCTGTGTGGATCTAACTAGCCTTTTTTTAAATTATTATTGTTTTACTGTTTATCTAAAGGAGAGACAAGAAGAGAAAAAACAAACCAAGGAGTCTTAAACATTAGAGAAAGAGGCTTTTAGGGTAAATTTAGTTATAATTGCATAAATATGTGACTATATTTTAAAGGTTTGTAGCTGTCATGAGACTAAATTGTAAAGGTGGACTGTTTTTTTGAAAAGGATGCACAGTTGTTCTTAACTATAACGTGTTCTTGTTTGCCTGTGTGTGTGTGTGTGTGTGTGTGTGTGTGTGTGAGATACAGACAAGAAAGGTTCTACATCTGCTGCTACTAATAATATAAAGAACTTAGGAAAAGTTTTATTTAGAACATGTTTCTTTTTATTTACAAACTTCAAAAAAAGAAAACAAAAGAAGGATCTAAAAGTAATCCAAGGTCATACACATTAGATAAACTACACAACAGGCTTTGACTAGAGCCAATCCTCAAAGACAGCAGCTTTAATCGTCTCCTCTGCAAAAATGGAATTCAGACAGTTGACTCGGCTCGTCCGACCGAATCGATTTGTTTAAATAAATATGTAAATTCAAGTAGATAGCTGTAAAATAAAAAGAGCAGTCAGTCAGTGCAGCAAACGGCGCTGACAACTAAACAGTTCAACACTGAGGAAACTCGCTCGTTTGCCATCAAAAGGACGACACAGGTGGACATTGGTGATGATATGGTGATGAATAACAAAAAGAAGGAAAAACATAAAAGCACTTGATATCATCGGTTTTTCCTTTTCAGCTGATGGTTGGACTGCCTAAACTTCTGACCCATCACTTGCGAATGAGCTTCATTTACATGCACACAAATGGCTCATATAATTCACATAAAATACTTAAGTGTTCATCATGGTTAATATCACTGTTTCCCTGGTGTCCTTCTTCCCTCATCCAATCACAAGCTGATCAGACTTAGTAGTAGTAGCAGTAAAAGGGACATTATATTTGCTTAAAGATGATATCCTGGATATTAATGTGCACAGTAATGCACCAGTTGGTTGGTCCACATGCAAGTTCTGCACAAGTCACATGTATTGGGTCAGACTGGCAGAAAAAAACCCAAAAAGCATTTTCTGCCTGTAGTAACAACAATATGACAATAAAAAATTGACAAACCAAAAAAAAAAAAAGCAACAAAAAATGTACAAAAAAATACAAACGAATAAATATGCACAGTCATAAATAAATTAATTTGGTAAATTCTTACATTATAAAAAGAGGAGAACAAAAATGCAAAATAGGTAAACTAACAATTTCAGTATGAAGAACAAATACATGGAAGAGAAAGATCAGGAAATGCTTAGTCTTTGCTTGATGACGTTGAGAGTTTTGTTTCCAACAAAAGAGCTGGTGGTTCTTAAAGCTCTTGTGGCAGCTATTTTGGAGGAGAAGACTTTCCACATGAGGACAGTGCTGAACATAACAGATTGTTTTCAGGACAATGGTTTATGGTTAGTCTAAAGGGAATTTGGTCTCACAATGAGGTTTTCCCAGCGTTCAGCCAGTCTACAGGCGTATACAGATTGTGTCTCTTTTACAGTGTACAGTGTTACCTGCAGGGTCATTCAGAGAGATGGATATGTACTTCTAAACTGTGGCTGTGAGGATGATGTATAGAGATTTTAATTCTGCTCTACGCTGATATTATTTGGTCTCTTTTTAGACATACTGATGCTCGATTGAGGTTGACGATGTGTTTCTTCTTGTTTTTTGGCAAAGCTGCACCGTAGGTGCAAAACGAAAAAGAGAAGGTTTGGTTTCACAATAACCTCAGTTCACAAAATGACATGAGCGAGAAAAAGAAAGAGAAACAACAGAGCAAATGTGGAATCTGTGTCAGAGCTTGTTACCAACTGAGTAACACAAGTTTTTTTTTGTTTTTTGTTTTTTAAACGCAGCATCGACATAAGCAAAAGCAAAACTACGAGCTCAATTCGTCTGGGGTTTGTATGAATACATATATAGGCTTGAGTGAATGTTTTGCATCGGTTTTCGCTAGGCTACAGTAAGACTGTGGGTGAGATTCAGAGAGCCACGTCTGTCGCTTTACCTCTCCTCTCTCACAGTTAACATTCAGAAAGATGGAGGCAAAAAGGCATTTTCTGTTGGTTGTTTCTCCGCTACAAGGAGTACACCTCATTAGTACACAGTTTTTTTCCTCATTTTCACCTGTCTGTTTTTAGGCAAGGAATTTCTTTAAAAAGTAAAAGAGATCACATAAATATAAAACACACAAAAAAGAAAAAAAAAAATCAGATCTTCCCACATCTGATGTCTAAACAGAAGGAGTCTTTTCAAAAAGGCCCAGTTTAAAGGCATTTGATTAAGCATACATTCTTTCAGTAGAGTTTTAAGGTTTCAGTATTTGCCTCATCCTTAACAAGCCTCAACCGCTTCTCCATTAATTCAAAATAATCCTGTGTCATTTTTGTTTTCATCAAGAACAAAAATGTACAATACTCCCATCCTGGCAGTGAATTATTACGTTAGATCAAAATGCTTTCTAAAAGTTCTGGTTTCATCTTCTAACCCTTTTATCATTTTAAGAAATATTCAGTAGCAATATTCAACAAGTCACAGACAATATCATTTCAGTTACTGATACTGTATTTAACAAATATTATTACCAACTACCTTAACTAGGAGACCTTTTAGTTTTTTATATGCGATTCCATCCTAAAACCATCTTTTTATTTAGCTGGAATAAAAGCAAAGAGTCTTGACATTTAGCAAAGCTGCAGAACTAGAATATCTAAAGTCAACAGCACAACTAGTAGCCATTTATTGTCACTGTGGGGCCACACTCAGCAGTACTAAGTCCAGTGATTTGTATTTCAATGCCAATATTGGACAAAAAACCTGGAAGCACAGCCCTATATTTCTTCTTTTCTCTGGAGCTCATTTCTTCTTCAGGTTTCATCATCAGATACTCAGCATAAAGATTTGTCGCTCTGTGTCTATGTTTAGTCTCCATTCGTGCTGTTTTTCCAAGGCAGTAGAGACTTAAACAGGGGCTCAGTTGTCATCACTTGTACTGTCTTTCGTTTTTTTTTGGGCCGTTTTCTGCAACAGGCCTTTTGAAGCCTGCTTAATGGCAAATCAGAGTCATCCTGGTTGATGATATTAAAACTGAGTTAAGCTTTCTGAAGCAACCACATCATTAATCTGTCATTGTCCCCCTACCTCAATTACATCATCGTCATCATCTGAGCTGCTATTGCTGCTAACATTCATGCCATTCACCAACACCGGGCCACGGTGGCCTTCAGACCGTGCTGAAGGGGAAAAGGAGGAAGGGGAAGAGGAACAGGAGCTGGAGGCAGCAGCAGGTGGGTATTGGGACAAGAAGCTGGCTCCAGCTGGACCAGGTGTGGCAGCTGGACCAGGCAGCCCACCAGGGAGCATTGACCCTGTGTACAGGCTAGCCAGAGACTGGCTATAAGTGAGGGGGAAGCCTGGCGGGAGCATCCCAGTCATGCCCGCCATGCTGGGGCTCAGCATGAATGGCGGCAGGGCTCCTGGAACAGAACTGGCAGCTTTGACAGATGAAGAAGATGATGATGAGGAAGAAGATGACACGGCGCCGGTTGTAGCCAGTGAGGTGGAGGAAGAGGAGGTGGGGACTGTGTTGGCTCCGCCCAGGCCAAACAGATCTGGATACATATAACTGGGATCCCCAAGGTTGTGGGGTGGCTGGAAGTAAGGTGAACCTGCCCCCATGAAGAGTGGGTGCCCCAGTGACCCACCTAGCATGGCAGGGTTGAGGCCCAGGGGAGGAAGGCCATAGCCGCCAGTGAAGGGGAAACCTTGTGTGGCCATTGGGGTTGAGGAGTGTTTGGTGCTAGAGGGCTGCTTGCTGGGGCGCTCATCCAAAGATGGGGTGGAGGCTTTGCGCTTGGAGCCTGTTCTCAGGTCTTGGGCAGCAGTGGCGTCCATGTTGGGTTGAATTACATTAGTCACAGGTGCATCATGGCGGCTCATATTTCCACTGGGAAAACCACTCCCACTGCTGCTTTTGGTCTGAACCAGTTTGGGGGAAGGCAGGTTGTTCATGTTGCTCTCTGCCGTCCGCTCTGGCTGAGCTGTGGTGGGTCCAGCTCCTGTGCCACCTGTGTAATGCTGCAGCTCGTTGATGATCTCTGGGCTGTCAGGTGAAAGAGGACGGGGCATAGTCTTGAAAGGTACCTGCTGCTTCTTGTCATGTGACAGACAACCATTAGTGCCACTGACGGAAACGTCCACTGGTGGAACCTGCGAGTCTGAGAATAACAAAAATGGAATAAATTCATTAAGAAACGAATTAAAACACATTTTTACTTAGATAATTTAATAATAATTCTTCATTATTTTTGAATTTTTAAAGGTGAGCTATACTTTTAGTTTAGTTCTGGTAAATTAATCTTCCTACCTTTGGGTGGCGCTGTAGTACTCTCTTCTGCAGTCTTGGCCTTATTAGCTGCTCTGATGGCAAAGATTCGACCATCAGACGTCCTGATGTAAGTCCCTAAACCAGATAAAGAAACTGATCAGTTCACATCAGACTGGCGGATATGCCTCAAGGGAGTTTAAATAGATTCTTAGAGAAAAACATTTTGCAGAACTACATATGACACTGAAAATAATAATTTGTTGTAATGATCTAGGGCATTTGTAATGATGTAAACAGTGATTACTTACCTTTGGTGCCCCTGATAATGTGAATGCTTTCTCCAGCTGTGATTCTGGCCTGAACATCTGTTGAACTGTTGGTGCCTGGAATCACTATGTCTGAAAGAAACCAAAAAAAAGTTTACCAAGAGTACACAGAAAAATTCACTACCAGAAAGGGAAAACTTTCTTCAGTAGGTTAGACAAAGTAGGGCAGTGTGATTACCAGTAGTGGTGACAATCTTCTGTACAAACACGCCAGCTTTTTGCAGGCAGTTAACAGGGAATCCTCCGAGGCTGGACTTGGATGAACCGTTGCCTGAGACAGAGCCAGAGGACGTGTGGCGGGGCACCATGGGAACTGGAGTGGACTGGGCTGGCCGAACACCGGACACTGGTTTCTCCTCAGTATGAGAGGGAGGGCGCCTGTGCAGAAAGTTAGTTTAGTCTGTGACTTTCAGTGAATTTTTTAAATGAACAGGTTGATAAATGGTTGTCAACCTTCTCTGGACCATGAAAGTCAAGCACTTGCATAAGCCCAAACTCCCCAAAATGTTTATCTGTTTATATCACATGTATCAAAATAATAGATGAATTATGAGCTGTTTATGTTGGCAGCCACTCAAGCTGTGACCAGTCACTGACCAGTTTCTCTGGCTGAAGGCAGGGATGTTAGTGAGGCTCTGATCACTGGCGGGATAGTAGTGAGCGTATGAAGGGCGGGTGTACGGCACCGAGGCCCTCTTCTCTTCTTCGTATCCCTTCTTAGCAGCTTTCTTCTCCGCGCTGCTCAGCTTCAGCTCCCTGCGGTCCATCAGCAGGGACTCATGAGGGAATGGTTGCTGGAGAAAGGTTGAGTGAAAAAAGATATGACATCTTGTTTCAATGTGGAAAAATCACGTGTTTAACTAACATATGTTTACCTCTAAATTATCACAAGTGATCCACAAGTGACAAGACGTACAAAATTGAAGGTTCTTTGCCATAGTTAGCTTAAATTTTCTGTTTCTGCATTTAAGGTTGAAATCATCCACTGAAAATCCAACTGGTTTAATTTTGAGGTGACTCAGCATTTCTTATTTTAGGTTAACACATTATGTTATGCATATTTAGCCACATTCAGAATCAGTGACAACTCAACGCTGTTTCTTCAGAATCATTTCCACACTGCCATCGTGTTCTTTTACCTTGGTAATCAGGTGAGGATAGAGGTGCAGCGCCTTCCTGAGGACGCCCTCCATGCTGTCCTGGGGCTGCAGTTGGACCTGGCAGGGGTCTGGCTCTTCTTCCACAAAATGAAGAAGAGACTCCACCTCCCTCCTGGTGAAAGTCAGCACAGGGTTCAGGTCATCCACCACCCGGTCTGATGGACAAAGAAGACAGACATGGGTTGAGGAGTGCAGAAGAGTGAATTGGAAATGGAAAAACCTTGAAAGGCTGATTCCTACAAGTCTCTGAAGCATCAGTGACCTCAATGTGTCCGTCTCACCGGCTTACAGCAAACACTTGAGACAGTTTACTCTGTCAGACAAGAGGCTCTTGGAAGAAGAGCTTTGGTTTCAACACAAGGCTGCTTTTATAGTTTGGGGGGGTCCGCTTACACTGAATAGCCTGGACCGGGGTTTCAGTAAGTCTGATAAATGCCATTTATAAAAACATGGTGTGTTTTAGTACATTTTAAATTCCTTTCATAATATTCTTTTTACCTTTTCTCCCTGCTGTCCTCGTTTTGTGAGACTTTAGAGACCCTAACTTTACTTTAGGGGCGTCCATTGCTGTAAATAAAAGGCAGTGCTGTTCCAAGTATCCTTCACCAACTCACCTGACATGCCCTGTTTGGAGATCTGGCGGTCGTAGATCTTCTTCTCCAGTGTGAAGTCACACACTAGTCGGTAGATGTGACATGGCTTCTTCTGACCGTAGCGGTACACGCGGCACACAGCCTGTGCGTCATGGCACGGGTTCCAGGAGGCGTCAAACACGACCACGCGGTTCGCCCCAATCAGGTTCACGCCCAAACAACCAGCCCTGCAGACCGAGAGGTGCACAATCAAATAATGTTTATTAAAGTTCCTGAATTTTAAACATTTTAAATTCATTTGCCACCATTAATATTTTTTTACTTTGTGTTACCTGGTTGACAGCAGAAACACCCATGCTGAGGTGTTGGATGGATCATTGAACTGGTTGATCAGTCTCTCTCTCTCTGATGCCGTCGTGCTCCCATCCAGTCCTTCAAGACATCACACAACCGGTTAGTTTAGTTAAAATACCTTCTTGTTTTCTTTTTTCTTTGTGCTTTTTGCCTGCTGTTTCTATTTATACTTTTAATTCTCATTTATTTATTGGCAAGGGTATTCCAATCATATATCATTGAAACAGAATAATTAGGCGGCTTCATTATATTTCACAACTTTAAAAAAAATTTTAACAAGAAGACACAATTTTAAAAGATTTTAAACAAAGTTCAACCCAATTTCCTTTTTTCAACTGTATCCCATAGAGATAATTGCTGATGTAATAAAGGTAATAACGACTTGTGATATTTTCGAGATAATTATTTAAATATTTCTGAAAAGCTTAAACACCAACACTAGAACAGATCAACAGGTCAATTCCCCTTAGTTCCTGTGTAGAACCATAAACGATAAGGTCTGACTGTTACCAAGAAAAACCAGCAGGTGGCAGCTTTCATTGTAAGTCAATGGGAAAGTAGCACCAGAGAAAAACTAAACCACTGCAGTCAGAAATATAATAAAGAAAAACTGCCACATTATCAGTGTGTAACATTAGTTAAGCACAGGGGGCATAAAAATGTTTTTCCCTCTTAATTAAACCATCTTCCACTGAACTACACCTGATTTTCACTAGACTGTGTGATTAACAGAACCTTTCAATCTATTTAGTCCTCTAGACATATTCACCACATTAGTTCAATTACTCAACGAGGAAAAGCCTCCATTACTTATATAATTAACCACTCACTGTAGTAATTGAGGTTGCGGACCCAGTTCTGGTTGGTTCTCTCTCTGCCTGACGTGTTGGGCGAGGGAGGCACGGTTCTCTTGGCCAAGAATTCCTCAATCACTGTCAGCGTGGACAGACTCTGACTGCAGGAGGTAGACAGGAGCGACATCAGAGATTCGATTACAAGCTTCAGTAATGGGAAACTACTGCAAAGTAGATAGATAAAATGTAGAAATATGAAATGTGTTATCCAGGTATTTTGTCCAGTCTTTTACCTGAAGACAAGCAGTTTGTCTCCCTGTCTGACGCTCTCTTCTATCAAGTGGAAAAGCAATACCATTTTTGCTGAGTTCTCCAAGATGCCAGGCTTGTAGTCGTACATAATGTCTTTTGCCTACACATGAAAAAACAAAGAGGTCTTTAAAATTCAGTTCATTATTAAACATCACATTTAAATTCACAGCGGATTGGATTTTCTTATTTGTGCTGTAATACAAAAAGTCAAAGCCATGCAATGTTAAGCTGGTCCTTTTTCTCATTAATCTCAGCCATTTGTGTGAATTTCTCTAAAAGGGAAAGTCTAAAGCATTAGTGAGAAAGAAATAGTGTTCAGCTTATAACCTAACTTTATGATTCAAGCTGAAAATTATAAAGCCTTTCAACTTACCCATTCATATGTGATGACCTGATTGGCTTTCTCCTGCAGCTGGTTGAGACTCAGTCCACCTATGGGGTTAGGATTTTCCAGGGGTTTGGGCTTTTGATTGTGTGCAGGTGGACATCGGGCAGGTCCTGTGGAAGAGATGTCGTCAAGATCCAAGTCCTGGTCACTTGCCATGTTTTCTTTCTGTAAGGCCTCGTACAGGACGTCTGGATGGTTCCAAATCTGGAGCAGAGAGACAAGATCAGCAGTGCAAAGTGGTGAAAAGCAGTGGATTTGAAGAATAAATAAACGTGAATTAATCTTTATGTTGACAAAGACAAAAAGTGCTACAGGAAAGCAGGGACTCATAGAGAGCTAAAAGACATTTTTAGAAATTATTTTTTATCATTTTTATCTTCTAAATAAAAATAAAGAACACATTCTTATCCTTTTGTATCCCTTCTACCTTACCTTACAGCAGACGCAGAAAGCCTTCAGGGGATTGAGACTGAGCCAGCCGGTGTTTCCTGCCTCTCTGAAGCGGTTCATGAACTCAGTGTAGAGTGCTCTCTGCAGTGGAGACAGACGAACCAGGATCACATGCTCCTCCTTGGAGGGCAGCTGGTCCCTCAGGACATCATGGCCTCGTCTGGAATAACCAGAGTCAATATTTGTGAAGTGTTAAGGGTGGATAAGTTGTGTTTCAGGGAATGACTGCAGCTCCGTAAAGGTGGATGTCTCACCTCTGTACGAAGCCCTCCAGCAGGCTGTACAGGACGTGGCTCCTGTACCTCATCAGCTGGATGTCCTGAGGCGTACTGTCCACGCACTGCCCGTTCAGAATGGGACGCTCAAACATGTTACTGAACTCCTGGCGTGTACCTAAAGTATGTATATGATGGAAAAACTGTAATTAGTCAGTTCCACTTCGACAGTGGAAAAACACACTTAAAACGGGTCTTGCTTCTTACCAAGGAAATCAGGTCGGACGAAGTCAACCATGCACCAGTACTCAATCAGGTTGTTCTGGAGGGGGTAGCCAGTCAGCACCACACGGCGTCGGGTTCGGATGTTCTTCAGAGCCTGGGACGTGCTGGCATGACAGTTCTTGATGCGGTGGCCTTCGTCACAGATTACCACATCTGGGCCAGGCCGGGCTAAGGCTCTTTCAATACCTGGAGGAAGAGAATATAACTATACTAAGTACTATACTGTATATACACTATATACTACTTGTCTTTGTTTCCTCCTTCCTTTTTTTTACTCCACCCTTTTTTTTATCCTGCTCTCTCCTATATTTCTCCCACCTTTGAGCAGTTCCTGCTGCCTGTCCTCTTCATCCAGGTCGATGACGACCGGTCCTGTTGTTTTCTTATTCTTCTTCTTCCTCCCAGCCACAAAGCTCTTCTTCAGCGACAGGAGGCGGTACATCTCATAGCCCATCAGCAGTACCCCGCCATCCCGAGCCCAGTCCTCCACCACCTTGGCCCTGGTTGCAGTGTTCCTGAATAACATAGGAAAAACATTTCATTTTACAGGGATCTTTTACTGCATGTGCACGGAAAGAACCTTCTCCATCTCTGCACTATGAAACAATCGCAGTTGTGCCACAAAACGATAAAGTAAACAATACAACGGCAGTGCAAAATTAAAATACAGTTTTGAAAAAATAAAATCTATTTCAATTAAATAACTCAGCTCAGTGACAGATCATTCAGAGCTGTTCATTCACTCAGCAGTGCCTGAAAAAGTGATTTGTAACTCCAAGTATGAAAAATTCGATAAAAGCAAAGAGTAATGACAGAGATGGATTTAGAAGATTTTGTAATAAAACCTTAGATTATCCTGTATTAAAGAAAGAAAACAATGATTCACTGCTCTGTATTTATCAGTGTTAATAGTAGTAAATTACCAATTACAACTGTTATTTCAAGTCACATCAACAAGATATTTTATACCGAACAGAGACAGAATGAGGTTACTGTGTCATAGAAAAGGCTGCATCATAGAACTGCATGTTCATCTTAAAGCATTCCTTACATCCCTACTCCCTTAATCCCAAATACACACACAAGTGATAATCTGAAAACTTCCCAGAAGAAGCAGCTGTTGGGAAAGAGGATGACGGAGGGATGGAACAATGATGAGCCAGACGGGAAAACGCAAGGAAAGGTCAGAAAGTCATTTTTAATCAGATGGAGAAAAAGAAAGTCACTGCTTTACATGAACGTTAATGAAACAGCCTTGCTGCCGTGTATGTGTGAGGAGGTGAAAATGTGCCCTGCAGGATTTAAATATGTAATTTTACTGTAACTTTATGTTTTCTAATAATTCTGTGAATTTTTACGTACACTTTAGAACAATGCTTCCCCTTACGTAAGTGTGGTGGTTAGATGAAAAAAAACATTCAGTGGTTACACAGAAGAGTTAAAAGGTTGCTGTTACTCACTTGTGTTCGTCATTAAGGATGTGAACCTTAAAGGTGCGGGGTGTCACCAGTGCGGGGTCGGTATCTGGAGGTAACGCTTCTGAGGGTGGGACCCACATGTTGAATTCTGACAGCCAGTTCTGCAGCGTGTTCACCTGACAAAGAAAGAAGACGTATCTTAGACTACTGATGAAATTACAAATTAACCACTAGAATGACTTGACTTGGATTATTCATTTTAAACATTTAAATAGTAAAAATGCCGAAAAGGGTGATTATGGCTTCTGTCAATTATTCTATCAATTAAATACTTCACATTTTGTTGTATTTATCGCACAGGTGCTTACAGGTACGATGGCGAGCACAGTGTGAGCTTTGGTGTGTCTGAACAGGACGTCGATGAAGGAGATGACCTGCAGTGTTTTGCCCAGGCCCATACTGTGAGCGAGGATACAGCCGAAGCCGCTGCTGCTGCCGAAATGCTCCACTGACTCCACCAGGTTGTCGTACAGGAAACGGATTCCACCAATCTGAGGAGGATATGGAAAGATTAGAGAAGAAAAAAGAGCAAGGTGGCAGAGAAAGGAAGAAGAAATAAATTTAAATTACAATATATTTAGGAGAAAAGGTGAAGGAAAGGTAAGACAGATGAAAGAGATGGCAAAATGAACAGAACAAAGGTGGTGAAAAAGCAAAAGGGAAATCTCATTAAAACTGAAGGAAAAGATCACGCTCAGCAGGCAGCTCCCGACTGGAAAAAGGTCAAGAAATCAGAATTTTGTTCAAATTATTTAAATGAAAGTCATCATCGCAGTATGATTTTATGGTACCAATTCCACAACAAAGGCAGACACAGCAAAGAAAAACTTTTTTGCTCAGTATTGTATTTATTATATTTTGAGTGCAGCAGTAAAATACCTGGTGAGGTTTGACGGCTCGTGCCAGCTGAGGCGACAGAAAGATGTCCTCCTCTGTAGCTGGATGGTTCAGGTTGACCAGCACCCTGCCCTGAGCGTCTGATTGATTGTGGGCGTCGTTGGTGTGCGCCCCGCTCGGCTCACTCTCCTCTTCCTCATTAGTGGACTCACTGCTGACGTGGACAACGGTGTCGTCCTCACCTGAACTCAGATCGATGACATCTGGAGAAACGCAAAGGTGTAGGAGAAATAATAGATCAAAGAAATGTGCATCTTTAGCAAATGTCAGGTTTAGAATATAAATTGTGTCTAACATCTGGCACAGATGTACACACACTCAATACTCACTACTACTACTAGTAGTAGTAGTGAATTATTATTTAATATTCAAATACTTTAAGTTAAGTACTATGCAAATGGTCTAAAATTAGACTTAAAGATCAAAAGTAAAAGTAGTCCACTAAGTAAACTGTGTATGTTAAACAGTATTGAATTTGATGGTGGTAGTTAATCTATAACAAACATCATTTATTATCATTTATTTATTATTGATTAGATTGTATTTTACATTAGGAATCTACAATCTACTACTAAGTACAATATTTCCCTCTGAATTGTATTGTGGTAAATACCACAAAAAATGGATATACTTCAGTAAAGTACAAGTACCTATAATGCTTGTAGTAGTACTCATGGATGTATTTACAAACTGTTTCCCAAGACAATGAAAAGTAGTCTCCTATGTAAAAATCTACTTGGAAACACATCTATTTGTGATTTTGACTCCTTTGTAAAAAGTCTGAATAAGAAAACATCATGAGTTTTGCGTTTGTCCTTTAATGAATCGTGTCAAAGCAACGATAAAGCTTAGTCCACTCTGACATTTTTTGTGCAGACTAAGCAAAGGAATGCACATTAATAAAAACTAAAATAAAGTGCGTACAGGATGCAGCTGTCACTAAGACTAAAGTGTGCAACACAAGACTCAGCTGCAGCTTTCCCCATGAATACAACTAGTAGTTTAGGCCTTGATAAAAATCATCTTAAGTGACTCTTAAGTTGTGTGATGTGACAAAAATCACTGAAGTCACTGTGGCTTTGTGTCAAGTGGAAAGACCGAAATCCATATCTGATAAAAAGGACGTCATCATCAATGGTATCAAGTGCTGAAAGTTATACAAGCTGATAAACAGCGAGGGCATGACGGGGAGAGGAGAGGTGTGTGTGTCAGTATGTTAGTGTGTGTGCGCAAGTTAGAGAGAGGGAGAGAGAGAGAGAGGGGTTATATAACTGTAGTGAATGGCTGGTTATACAAGTAGGATTAGAGTGGAGGGGGAGACTTGTTATGCAACCCCAACTAGAAATGTCACTGTGCCACTGTGGTGTGGGTGTGTGTTCGTTATAAGTGTGTGTTCTGGCTCATAACCAGGATTAGCCAGCTTTATTGCTCCACAGACTGGCTGTGACCTGTCCCACAGACACTATCTTCTTTGGTTTTGTCTCTCTCTTGTCCCAAAACTGTTCCCCATTCGTTCATCCAAACGGTCTCTCTCATTGGCGTGTGTGTCTGCTGTTTGCCTCTGTTTTTAGTACGTAAATATGTGTGTTTATCCTTAATTGAGCATGTGTTTTAGTGTGTGCTTACCTCGATGTTGTATGCATGTGTGTGTGAGTGTCTGGGCACTCTAAATGAACGCTACATGATGTGCCCTGTGAAGGTTTTAAATATTCTGATGTACAGTTTAAATTTGTGGATGGAAACTTTAGTGAGTGGGTTTCCATTTTTAGTAAAAGACTGTTGAGTCCTTTCACCCTTGAAATGATAAGAAATGTGCAAATGTACAACAGGCTGAAGTGAAGGTTACAAAAGAGAACCAGCAGGACTTGGATGGATCTAGTGGCTTGCATGTTTTTAATAAACTAAGCTGTCTGAGTATTGCAGATGTTCACATTTAAACAAATCATCATTATGTCTACTGTTCTGAGAATGTTTAAGATGAATACAGAAATCTGCTGTGTTGTGGCTTCAGAGCAAAAGCCTCAGTCAAATTCTCGTTGTTATTCAATCCTTCATTTTCTTCTCTAGAAATCCCAGCTGATGTGGTCTTTTAATGTGCCGACTTTCCAGACCCCTGGGCTCAGAAAGCAATTTGAAAAAAGAGTGTGTAATTTAATAAACACACGGCTGTCATGCAGCCTTGCTTAATCTCACAGAGACTGATGCTTTAGAGATGTGAGGTTTCCACCAAACACCACTAAACTATCTGAGCTTTATTATTTATTTCCATTTGATAGATCGTTCCCTCTGAAACTGCCACATATGCCTTGAACTTGTTGTTGCACCTACCGGTTTGCTTCATATATGCACATATGAAGCTAAATGGCTGTTATAGGATAAAAACATCTAAACACTTTCCAAAAAAAAAACAATATTTTAAAAAGTTACAACTGTAGACTGGTAGAAATACGTTCTACTAAGTATTTCAGAGACTGTTTAACTTCAGGAGTGTGTCATCAAAGCAGGATGTGAAGGGGCACATTGTAGCTCCACTGGTTTTCAACCCAGACTGCAAAAAATTGTTGACTCATAAGTTCCTGACTGAGCAATAGTATTACTCAGTACAGTGGTATTGTGGTGTTGTTTATTGTTTGTTGATTTATTAGGATGCCCATTAGCTTCCAAAGCAGTGGTTGCTAATTTGCCTGTGCTTCACACCTTTAAAATACATTCTCATAAAAACAAATCTATAATACATTCAAATAAAAAACAAACTGGGTGTGAGCACAGTCCAGTGGGACCACTGACCTTCACAAACTTGGCTTCAGGATCTTTACAACATTTTATATTTACTCCATAAACATTCTGTAGCAATCTCGCTGTGATAATGTGAAAACAACAGTTGTGCTGCCTTCAGGACCCTGTGAAGGAGCAGTTTATAAATTATCCAGGAGGCTGATCTCACAAGGAATAATAAAAATCTTTTAGCTGAGGTTATAGTCACTTAGCATGTAGGTAGCTTTTAGTCATGCTAACAGTTCACAGCATGTGGCAGCACCTCTTCTGTGTCAGATGTCACACGTGTGCATGGTCATTGCAACTCTATCCATAATATCCTGGTTTTGTGTGCATAGGTATAAACTAGGATATTTACTTTACACAACTAAGCCCTAAATCTGCTACTGTTTTATCCTGTGAACTTCAACATCCACCTCTTCGAGGGACTAAAAATTTGACCTGTTGGAAAGAGAATCCATGTTTTAATTTCTAAAGCTTGACCTTCTTCTAAATGACTGGCATTTGGCATTCACACGTTGTACCAGAGCTCACCCTGTTCTGATTTGGCATCTTAGGAATTGGCAACTGGCTTTTTGCCCAAGTATGCTGGAAGCTTAAAATACGCAACTGGATCATGTGCAATAAATAAACTGCACAGCTCTGTGTCCCTATCTGTTTTCACAATGTTCCCACAGTCTGACTTACTAGCCCACTTACACAATCAAAAAAAGACCAAAGGTCAAACTGGCTGGAGATGATTCAGACTCCTGAAACTCTCTTGTCATTACATACTAACAAGTGACGCATCACTTCATGTAATCTTAAAAATGAGAAGTTCTTACTTTCTACATGTTTACCTTTCAGTTTACTTTAGTTCCTTGAGCTTTCTCATTAAGTTATCCTAGCAAATTTAACAGCTGTCAGAAAAAAATTCACTTAATTCAAAACGAAAGGGACAAATCTGTGGTTGTGTGCCCCACCTGTTTTATGTCTGTGCTCTGTAGTAACGGAGGAGGGTATGTTAGTCTTGTGCTCTTCCTCACTGTTGCCAGTGCTGCTGGAGTCCAGGCAGATCACTTCCTGTCTGGCTGACTTTACCTCTCGCAGAGATGCTGTCGATGCTGATGATGACACATGCTTTGTCACATCACCTGGAGAGAGAAGAGAGGAAGAGATCGTGAGTGTGAAGAAAAGAGAGACAAGAAATGAGGGAGAGAAACGGAAGAAAAGAAAATGGGAGTGAAGAAAAGAAGGAGGACGGGTAGTCGGTCAGTTCTTATGTTCTGCACATTTGATAATGAAACACCCCAGGTTAAAGTGTTGATACAAGACTATGTCAAACTAACTGAATGATTCCAAACATACCGGTGCTTGCCAGTTGTTTAATTAGTAAATATGGGGATTGTAATATTGTACTTTTGCTAATGGTTAGTATAAGGAACTTTTGACCTACAGTTTAGAGGATCTGATGCATTAGTAGGTGGTTTATAGTGTGTATGGATGCAAGCTCTCACCAGTTGTGTACTCAGGCAGCAGTGGCACGGGAAAATCCTGTTTTCTCTGTTGCTCCAGTCGTCGCCTCCTCTCCAGCTCCTCCTGCTGGGCGGCTTTGGTCACTGCCTCCAACTGATGCTCCCTCAGTAACTTCCTAAACAGCAAGAAAAGGCAAACATTAGTTTCTGGATACCTTTTCCAGATGCAGCCCATTGTACACTTCCTGCCCCGAATCACAAAGCAGACAAAGACAGGAACTAGCTGGTGAAGGTAGCAAAAATATTTATGTACTCAAGAGGCAATTTTTTCTCAAAACCAGGGGTAAATAGAGAATTTTGGACAATTTTTTAATGCTCCACTCCATGTGTCAATGTGTTTCCTGACACATTAGCCATGAGCACAATATTAGGGTTGAGTATCTATTAGCTTGTTTCTGCTCCCTAGTGTCGAGTATTTATTATCCAGAGTTGGTAGAAGCACTCAAGTAAAACTGCAAGCATTTAAAAAAAAAAAACAAAAACAAAAAACTCTACTGTAGATTTGTTTGACACATTTTCAATGGCGGAAATTATGGCAAATCAATTGATACGAAAAGTAAAAGACAAAGATCTCTGTTACTATCGTGAGATGGTGTTGAACAAAAACAGCTGGTAAAGGTGGAGATGACAGTCAGTACTTTATTGATCCCCTTAGGGAAACTGTTGTTGGACAGCTGTCAGACAGTAGATGATGGTGCTACTACAGGGTTTCGGTGTCAAGGACACCTCGGCGTGAAGCCAGAACAAAACTAGGAGTACAACCACTGACCCTGAGGTTCACAGACAACTGCTCTGTCAACACCACATTAAGCACTCACTGTACTGAGGGGTGGTTAATCCACAATACTAATAATACATTATCATTATCATCAGTTGATTTTCAAATTACCTCGGCCATCAATTAATGTATTTGGTTTCCTACCAGTTCTGTCAATTTATAGTTTTATGAAACACAAACAATAACTTTTTTGTCTTCTTCTATTATTTTTTTTAGTTTTGCAACTTCATTGTTAAGAATCTGGAAAAACTTTTAATTTACTGATCGGTGTTTGAAACAGCAATCAGCTTCAAAACAAAATTACCGCAATGCTCATTTACACCAATGTACACAAACACTGCATCGAAGCGGGAACTACAGCGAAGGGAACGAAATGAACTAGAGATTACATCTCTGACACGTCTGCTCTTACTCTAAATATTGTTATGTAACAACAACAGCCTACTTAAGGTTGAGCTATATCATGGTTACTGGCAGCTGAAGGAATGAAGCCACAGACTGAGCATACATTATGTATAATCACGAACAGATATTATCAGTAATTGGCCTGGGATTTAGCTCTTTATCATAAATCCTATTATCCAGCCAACAATGGGTGTTGTACTGGAGACATACAGTAAGTGTTGAATAAGCTGGGCGAGTATTAGTTTACTGTGCATCTTACCAGCATCATTCTCAGGGGATCATGTAGTAATCCCTCTGATCTCAAGCTTGACTGGTAACTGCCCAGCAAGGAGTTGTGCTTGTTTTAAACACCTAGTTTAATCTCAGCCTTGTGATCAGTCTGGTAGGAGGCTCTATGTGCTGGTTACGGTGTGGGATGCAGCCTCAGACTGATTTGTGCCTGCATGTTCATAATAGTTTGTTAGGATATTCCTGTGTGGATGATTTCTAGAAGCATCAGTAGATTACGGATGCCGATTATTATGGAGGTGTTGAATTGCTCGTTACTGGCAGCACCACATATCCAGAGATAACAATTTTTAGCTTCAATAAATATAATAAAACAACCGTTTATCTTGATGTATTTTAATAGCTAAGCTCTTCAGATGATTTGTTGCTTAAATGGAGAAAGGTGCTTTAAGGCCGTAGCAACAACAAGTTTATTTAAATACAGTCATCTAAATCTGTCACGGGAAGTGATGCTGGGTTAACTGTTGCATCCCTACAGAATAAAAGTGAGTGGCCATTTGAACTCCACTAAATTGAATTGAAGACGTGCAGGTCAGCACCTACCTAATGTTGCGTCTCATGTGTGCTGGTTTGGAGCTCCTCTTCTTGGTTACCGTCAGGGCAGAGGGAGGGGAGGGACTTTGGCTGGCCGGTCTGGACCGAGGTCTAGATGTGGGCTGGGTGGGAGGAGGGTGTGCCGGCATCTCCCCCGAAGGTGAGGTAGATGGAGGAGGGGTGCATTGCCACGCAGCCGGATTGCCTCCCTGAGTCTCATTCTCGGAGCTGAAGGGAGCGTTGTGATTCTGGTCTACAAGACAAAGACAGGAAGAGAAGAAGTAACGGTTATTTCAAGCATGAAAAAAAAAGGAAATGGTGAAAGTGCCCAGATGAACAATATAGACACAGGATGTCTGCTACTAATTTAGATTCTTGACCTCCAAAAACCAATAAAAGGCAGGTGTGGCTCCCATTTATGTTGCTGTGGAGAACAAATTCTTTCAACAAGCCATATTTTCATTGAAAGTAAATATTTGTATGACTGATTATACAGAATAGATTTAATCATGTTTTCTGTCTGCTGAAACTGGCAGCTTAAATTACAAATCTTCATGAATATACAGATGTGAGTGGTATTACTGTATATATATTTATGTACATTTAATGGAAAAACATTTTGAACATGTTGCTTGTCAGTGACAAACAAACACTTAAGAATAAGAAGAATAGATTCTGAACTGAATTTTCAAAGACTTAGAAAGTGAATTAACTTGGTGGAAGCTGAACTTCAGTGAAACACTGTAAATATGTGTTTTTAGTGTTTCAGGGGTCATTCACACAACAGATCAGTGTCTCAGAAATGAAGACAAATAGGTTTATTTAGGAAAGTTTCTCTGTCACAACTTACTGAAGAATCTACCGTGTAATTTCTGAACTTTGAAGATTTTTTCATTATCCAACTTGTCTCCTTTCCAGCTTTAGTTGTGTTGTACATTGAAAGATTTAATAAACAATTGTTAATTTTATCTACATATCTTTACAGAGCTTCTTATTTTTTTCTTACTTACAGCATTATTTTTTGTTAGGACTTGTTTTTGAGCCTTTGAGCTGCTGACGTTTTGCAAACTGTGCCTGTTTACTGTGTTTACTCCCATTACAGTGGTTTGACTCTTCCCAGCTGCTGTTTTTGGCTGAAGCTTGTGAAGATTTATGCTTATTCATTCAAACATATTCAAATTAACATTTGACTAAGCTACATTTGCAAAACACCCTAAAGATTTCTCTCATCACTAGCCAGATGAACCGTTTGAGACTTTAAGTCTTATATTTGTTCTTCAATGTTTATCTAAATCTGTCTTTATTTCTATTTTTATTTTCACTGTTTCACTTTCCACCCTAAATCTGCCTGTATGCCACTTTCACCTTCCTTCTTCTTCTTCTTCTTCTCTCCTCCCCCTCCTCCTCCTTTCCCTGCTCAGTTGTTCTGCCAGAGACACACTGAACCAGATCTGAAGCTTATGTAAGAGCTGGATCATAAATATGGACGTCTTATGAAACACAAGGCAGTACAAAAACACTGACACACACAAGCCTCGCCATATTTGTGAGGATACTCGTTGACATAATGCATTCCTTAGCTTTAACCATCACAGTGTACACCCCTAAATAGACCTTTGTCCTCACAGCAATTGTTCTGAACTAAATTTTATCTGCACAAAAACTGAAAAGCACAAACATGCCCACATTCCTGAGGACAAGTGTTCACATTAGAACATAAATCAACACATAAATACCCAACACGCACACAGAAATGTGTGGGCAACCCTTGCCAAGAATCTGCCTGGGATGACTGGACAAACATGTACACTCTGCCAACACAAACATGATTTTCCATTTCACCACACACACAAAGAAATGCATGTAACCAACGTTCACTGCATGACACCTGGAAAACTGGAGTTTCAGTCTGGAACATTATGAGAGTGCGCACATACAGACATCTTAGATATAACACAGTATGGAAACTGGAGATGAGTTCACAGCCAGACGAAAAACAACTTATATAAAACGCCCTGTCAGTAGATCTTCATTATAAATTTCTTCATCTGGCTGCTAATGACACCAGCTCATCTGAGCATTTAGTAAGTGTGTGCATGTGGCTGTGGTATGATGTGTGACGTCTCAGACTAGCATTTCAACACAATTCCAATTAATTACTGCAGGAGACAGAAGAAACAAGCCAACTAATTAGAGACATACTTATATCTCCTCAGAGGGTGCGGTGTCGTCTAGTTTTGGTATATTATATTAGAAATGCTTTCACATGTGATTAGCATTACATTATATTCAGTGGTTCATAAAATTGGATGTTCAGAGATGTTACTAGTGGCCAAGATGTTGGACTAAAGGACAGCTGGTCCATCGCTTTGGTTAAGACCGGTTGGACTACAACATAACTTAATCCTCCTCCACATGTGTTGGTAAACAGCAAGTATGCGCCTGGCCTTAGAGCGCTTGTAACACAATTAGTGTTAAAATCCAAGGTTTGGAGCAGATTTGGCCCTTAAGGATAAACGCGATGTTTAAAAAAAACACTATTAAAAAAACTTTCCACCAGGTTTTATGAGTAGAACTCTTAGGTGGAGTTACTGTAGACTAAATTGATTAACTCTGTGTGTTGTTTTGATCCTGTTTAGTTCAGTGTCCTTGTGGGAATAACTTCTATACATGCATAGTTTTTTAAAAACTGTACCTTACTGGTCTCTCAAACAAGAAACTCTTGAAATACTTGTCAACAGATGTTGACAGGTCTTCCTCCAACGTTTGTCAGAAGTCACACTAAATATTTGTCACTTTAGCCTACAGACGCTATTTTAAAAAATATTTTTGTGTTTTTTAATTTCGTATAAACATTTTCTATGTTTTCTAAATGTAATAAAGAGACTAAGAAATAAATGATATATGGTCATAACAGCATTGCCTAAACAACAAATTTACTGGTGGTCTACGACTTGCACAGTACTGTATCCTGTTAAGAAACAAACAGTACTGGAAACCTCTTTGAGTTAAACATAAGGACAGATAAATAAATATTCCTACAATGTTTTATCATTCTACTATTACTATACAAGAGCCAAAGCTTCCCTAATGCTTTTAATGTACAGTTGCTGTTTAAAAGTTTGAGATATTATAAAAAAAAACAAACAGGCTGTGTTACTTGTCAGTAATAAAGTGTGTGCAGCACTGTGCCGTCCTTCCTCTGTTTATCTTTTATTGCTCATGCTAACTACTGCTAACTACCTTGTTTTTCTTCCACTTATTTCAATCAAAAACAGGAAACATAAAACACAATTTCCTGTGCATCACATGATTTATTTCCAGGAATGAGCTGAAGAGACATTATGTGTCCTGATCAGCTATCATAAACTGGATGGAGGCCTAAAGATTGTTAACAATAAGTTCTTACGTATATGTGACAGATCTGATTTCAAATTTCACTCAATCATCTCATGTTTTTATTTCCCCTTGCATCCCTCCAACTCTACTTTACAGAAGAGTTATGCAACAATTCCTGAAATGCAGACATATCAACACAAACACACACACACACACACACACACACACACACACACACACACATATGCATTGACAGGAAGAGAAGGGGAGAGAGAGAGAGATGAAAGCAAGGCCATCATTCAAAGCCTAAGAGAGAGATGCTCTACAGAAAGAGAAGGGACCCACACAGACACACACAGACACACACATGTGAAGAAAGAACAGTGGTGACACACAAAGATGTAGATTCTGGGAAGAGGGACTGTTTCCTCTGATCGGGTCAAGAGAACAAGAAGCTGAGGAATTATTCACCTCAGAGACAGAGAAAGGGAGATTGTGAAATACGTTATATAAAATGACTAGTTGCACAACGATCATGTTTTCCCATAGAACAGTAAATTAGTAAGTACAATGTTTAATTTACAATTAATAATAAGATAAATAAAGATTAGATAACAATGTTGTCCATGTCCGAGTAAATAGTTTTACTAAATCTGCTGTAGAAAAGGAAAAGACAGTGGTTGGCTGTGAAGGCTGCAACAAATAGAGAGAAACTCAGGATGAGGCAGCGTTTATAGTGTGTGGCTTGTGTTTACGTATGTTTCTAGGAGTTTCTTAGTCTCTTTAAAATATTACATATATTTATATTGTAAAAAAATTAAAAGGAAAAAATAAACAGCTCCAACTGGAAGACATCACCTTGTGGCAAAGAGCTGTAGAAGCCATTTTCCCCTTTTTTTAAAAAAAACATATAGTTAATTTTCTAGTCGTGGTATATGTCACACACGCACAATAAAAATCAATTGCCTTTATCCTTGTATTTTTATATGATTGTGAGGACACTATGGTGTCACTGTCACAGGCTTTATAACATTTGTCACTTGGCAGACAGCTGGCATTCAGCCAGTCACATGTTTCTGTTTCATTACAGGGGAGTCAACTTGCAAATCATGCAGAAAAACAAGTTTTACAGCCTCCCTGTATATCTTGTTTATCAGTAATCAATTTCCTATACATATGTAACTGCTCTGTCACTATTACCTCTCACAGGTGCTCAGAGGATCACACTCAACTGTGAAAGACTAGAAGGTAAGTGAGGATGAAGGTGAGCTGGGGTTTGGTTCATTCATAGCAGCGCAGCTGTGACTTTGTGTTTTGTGTGACGCTGTCAAAATGAAGAGGCTCACACACACTGACACACACATTCATGAAAACAGACTTGCAAACACAGACCTTGGGAAGACTCTTAACACATTATGAGGAGATAACAGCCACTCAGACCAAAGAGAGTCCGTATGATGTCAGAAACACACAATTACATAAAACAATATGGATCACAATTGCATCAAATCCCCCACACACCTCACAACAAAACCTACTGTCAGCAGAGAAATTTTCAAGATGCTACAATTGCACAATAATTACGTACATTAAAAGGTAAACACAGAGTTTATCAGTTGCAGACAGGCTAAATTATGTAATCTTGTAGACAATATGTATTCACACAAACATGCAGTAGGTGTAGATCATGATATTTATGAACCATCTACAAACTTATCAGGTTTAAGAATCAGCTTCTTCAACAATGTTATGTATTTTTACGAGTTAATTTCCTGTTGCGAAACAGTCATAAGGTGGATACTGAGCAAATGCTTGAATTAAAGTCGAGCCTAAATTCAACTCCTGGTGCCTGCCCATTTCATTAAGAATCCCTCCCTTGTGTACAAATCCAGTGGAGGCGTTATCTTAAGGTGAAAATTAGAGTTGGGAAGTCGACTGTCGCTACCAAATCAAACTCAAATATCGTGCTGTAGGTGATAAGGAGGAGATGCAACTACAAAAATATGTAGGTAAGATAACTGGCAGTGAAACGTGGTGAAACCTGCATCTCCATCACTATTGATAAACACCGAGCAGAGAAAGTCAGAGCGCAACCAAGTGTCCTTATGAAACACAGAATCACCAGCAGTCAGTGTGTGGTTGAGCAAACAGCATCCGCAGCAAATTTTCTGAGCCATTAATTTGTTCTGTTAGACACTTCCTATGGGTTAAACACACGCTGTTGCTCATGCGATCAGCACAACATGTACTGCACAGCGCGTGGCTGCTAAGAGTGTGTCTTCTGCAACCGCAAGGTTATACAACCACAGCTACGTTTATGAAGTGTTTATGTAACTCTTTGTACTGCGCTTACCAACATGACACCACAGCCATGCAACAGCGCTACTTGTGTGTGTGTTTCAAATAGGTGGCATTCCTTCAAGTGTGTCACTGTTATAAAGAGAGGAAGGAAACGAAGGAGAAAGGGAAACCACAGAAAAAAGATTAAAGACGTTAAGTACAAAAATATGCACATACAGTAGCTAATACTGATTGTACACCAAGACAAAACTGCAGTATAACATTAAAAAAGTTCAAAAAGCGTCTCACAAATATTCTTAAATTTCCAGATACACTTAAAACTGCATATTGTATATGATTTGAAGTGAACAGTGACGAAAACAGCTTCGACACATAACATGGTTTCTACTCAGATATCAGCTTTCATAGACAAAAAGCTCTTCTTTAGAACAGATGGGTAAATGTCTGCCCTCCAGCTTGAAACACAATCTGTAAAGTCATCCACTAACATTTTCCCAAGCTGCTCCATAAATAATTACTACACACTGTGACACAACTGACGGTTTGCAATATGGTTTCTTAAAAACTATGATCCACAATCTAAAATACAGCAGTTGCACAACAATTAGCAGAGTTATTTAAGGATGTCAGATGAGACTGAGGGGAATTTATCACAATTGTCATGAATTGCTGCAAATAGAAACTTTATACAACCACACCAGGACTAAAAAGTTACTTAAACATGTTGAAATTAATACTTTGTCATGTAACAGCCAAACACAAATATGTCAGGAATGTGTTTCTACCTGCAGGAAATTTATTGGTCTCCATAAATCATGAATACAGACAACCAAACAAGTTGGGACACACACAGGATATGATGACCTATATATCGGGTTCAGCTTTCTAACTTACCAACACAAACACACAAACAAGTCGTAGTTACACAAATTACCAAATAACGGGACTGTGTGTGTGAGTGTGCGTGTCCTGTTCTTCACCACCAAACACATCTCTCAATGTCCAAACTTTCTCTCCTCCCTTCTCTGCTGCTCGTAAATCCCTGACCTACAAACACTAAAAATAAAACCCAAAAAATAAATAAATAAATAAATAAGGCTGAAGTTGACCGTCTGTCTCCATCACACCCCTCCACCCTCTGCCAGCCCCCTACTTAAGCGTATTACAGATGACGCAGATATTTACTACAACGCGGACAAATCCTCCACATTGCACACACAAGCACATACAGAGTAAAAATTGTCTGGTTATCCAACGCAGACCAGGGATTCTAGGAAGTAGCGAGGAAACAGAGAGATACCAAATTCATTATAGCAGATCACTGAGATGATTCATGCAGTCATTTCATCTTATAACTGTGTTGAGGCTCTCAGCCGGACGTTTCCGGGAAGAAAAAAAACAAGAATCAATTTCGTGCCCTTTCTACTGGTAACCATAAATAAATATTAGTCTCCCAGTTATTCAACTTGTTTTGAAAACCTAAAATGGAGATTGTGTAACGACTGAGGCAGAATGCGAGGTTGAGAGTCAGAGTACCTGATGAGGCAATTAGGGATTAAGACTCGCTGTCAACACATTTGGATTTTAAAAGGGATATTTTTCGTCATGTTGCAGTAAAACCATCTAAAACTTCAGTTTAGATGAATAGGGTGGCTGAACAAGCTTATTTTGCATGTACATTATACTTTGATCTTTAATCTCCTTTATCTTTTACTTGTCCTCTCTATTCACCTGCCACCTTCTCTCCCAACTTCTGCCACTTGTCTCACTCTGCTCCTCTTCCAGCATTGCGCGTTATTTCATCTCATTTTTCTTCTTGTCACAGGCCTCGTTTTTCCTCCCCTCCTTCTCGTCCAGGTAAGTGTCTGAGCATGCTCACTGGGTTGTCACGTCTTCCTCATTACACAATCACCTCCTGCTGACGTATGATTATAAAATGCAAAATTACACCTCACAGGGCAGAAGGGTGTTTGAGAGATTTGACTTGCTGCAGTCGTTACAAGATGTAATTATATCCGTCTGACAGTAATAACTGACAGACTGATGTCACATCATAATGTTACTTCTATAGTAATGGTAATTATATACTGTGTATGCACTTTACAGATGGATCAATGTGGAAATACATGATAAACAATCATCTAATACATGGCACATGATTAATGGACTGTTCTATACTAGCTAATAGTCACTTGATTCCTGAAGCATTTCCTTATGAAAAATGAAAATGTATATATTTTTATAAATTATTCTGCTACAATACAGACAAGCAAACGCAGTGAAAATCAAATTGGAGGTAATGAGCGGTGCAATATGCAATGAAACACCTATAGATGAATGTGCCCCTCCAACATAACATATCTATGCAAATAAATTGCAATTATGTAACTGAGAATGTAATATTATACCATTACGTTAGGATTCAACATATATTCTGAATAAAAGAAGCGTCACATACAGACAGGTGCTGGGTGTGGATGGACGGTGTATATAAAACCACAGATACAAGTTTGAATCCAGATTCCTGTGTGAGGTTGGTTTAAGTCAATAGAAAAATCATGTATTGTTTAAATTTTGATACAGATGTTCTGTGTGAAGCGGATTTTTCTCTCTTAAACCAGTCCACAATCCTGTGCTATCAGTGCCTGAATGCGTCAATAAAGTTGGATGCTGTGCAAGACCAGATCTTTTTGCAGAAAAGAAAATGAAGAAAATTGTAGAATGGATATTTTGGTGGAAAAGAACCTGTTGCCTATAATTATGTTCAATATCAACGTACTTCTGACTTCTGACGTCATTTACATTAATTGCAAAAATACTGTCACTATGTAAATAGAAAATGTAACTGGACCGCAATTATGTTCCCTACAAAAACATGCAGTTTTGTATTATGGAAAATGTTTTAGGAGTCTGGGTTGCATCTAAAGCATATTAGCAAGTTCATAAAAGGTAAAATGAGATTTCCTTAATTCGACCATAAAGTAATTCCAAATGACAGAAGGGACACAAACAACTGCGTAAAACCAAAACATCATTCATCACAGTAAATACTTCTTTATGTAATGACTTCATCATCAAACATGATTTAACCTTGGTTTGCAGCCAAACTCATCACCTGATTACTCGGAAGTCTATTTTAACAAGCAATCAAGGCCGAACACATATCTTCTTAAGCTTTCATAGTTGGAGGTAAAATCTACTGGCAAACAAATGTGATAGATACACACAAAACACAGAGGTCAGAAAATATAAAGCGTGATTTTATCTGACATTAAGCAGCAGCACCTGATTCAACAAGGTGTTAAAATGTCAGAAGGGGGCGATATTTAATGTCAACATGATACAAGCGGAGATGGGCTGAGTTACAAGCAGAGATCAACACACTAAACTTCTCTTATTCTCTCTTCTATTTCCACCTCACTAAGCTGCTGGGCACAGTCAGCGACCCTGCTTCACTACGAGTCCCATCAGCCTCCACACGCTCGCACAGCCTCACTCAGAAAGTTGCTCTCTAGCAGACAGACAGGCCACCAACGCCGAGGCTGGTCCGACTAGAGGGGACGGTTATGTAACCGCTGCCTCTGGCTGTTATACAACCAGCATGTTCACAAGAACTAAACGTCCTGTGTACACACACACACACACACACACACACACACACACACACACACACACACACAATGATGTACCGCGTCACAGACACAGAACACAGCCAAGAGCAGCAAGATCCAGACAAACACACTGCCGTTTAAAGACCATCGAAACTTCGAGACACTCAAATTCACACATGTACAGTGTGCTGTGGTGAGTGTGTCTGCATGTAACGAGCAGTTGTACGCATGAGTTTGTGTGTGTTGATAGTGTTGGGATTTTCTTTCACTGACATTGCACTGCTCTTATATTTATCTCCTGTAACTGTTTTCAAATTGTAGCAACGAGAAAAATGAAAGGGAAGATTTATGGTGGATGGACGAGGCAGACAGAGAGATGGAAGTGGGCAGACTGCTGAGCTCACACACATCAATCAGTTTGAAAATAAAACCCTGAATCCTACCACATATTTCACATCGAGTCACAATGTGTTTGTTAAATCTGATGTTTGTTGTACGTGTTGTGTTGGTTGATTAAATGCTTTTGTTTTGTAACATTTCAGAAGAATATTCTGACAAAGTGAAGACTGTGTTGTTGAATGTTTTCACCCATTGCTGACTGATGCATACTAATTTCTGTTGGTTATTTATAAGAAAATGTCTTGTACATGATGTTAGTAAGTTTTAAACCTATTTTTTTATAAGTTTTCTTATACAACATTAACATTAAATAAATATTTAATAACACATCCACGTTTCTTACTACTTCTGCTCAGCAAAGTACAATACTACAAGCACAACTTCAATTCTTTACTGATGCTGAAGTACTAAATACAGTACGTGTTCTAAAACATACTTAAACACAAAGTTACTAGTACTCCACCAAGAAAACAATGTTTAGAGAGTACAAAATATGACACAAGTTTAGTCCAGGTTAGATTGAGAAAATCCAATAAAATCATAAATTAATAAAAAAATAATAATAATAAAAATGTACTGCCATGTAGCTGTTTATACTTTTTCAAAGAATCTACATCTTCAAAGTAAGTGGTAATTAAATCTGTAGAATAAAAGGAGTTGAGAGTCACTAAATACAAATACCACAGTAATGTACAATTATCTCTGAATTGTGCTTTAATGATATAATTTTTCTATCAGAGAGACTGATATGAATCAATGTTTGGCAGTTTTTGATCACAATGAACTTGACAACTGACAATGATCATTTTCAACAATATTTGACGGAGGTAAGTTACGTAGTTTGTGAAGTAGTACTTTTTAAAAAGCCATAATCCATGCTTATGTTTCGCCAATGACACTTCCATACTTTTATGATTCATCTCTTTCTTTAAGTCAGACGTTTAAAGTGTCTGCAGGGGTGAAATTAGAAAAGAAAAATCAAAACGCTCAGACAGAAACAAA
>OMLM01006847.1:10506-22048 GCA_900302695.1 Helostoma temminkii | reverse complement strand
CCTCACACACAGAATTCAACACTAGCATTTGTGGTATATATGATGCATGTTGGGAACTCTGCTAGTTTTGATTCTTTACAAACTTGATTTATTGAGTTGAGGGAATACTCTGAAGTTCATTCAGTCAACTCAAGTCAAAAGACCTTTAAGTTGAATGAACTTAAGAGACATATTTATATAAAGTTAACAAGCAAAGATTACTCGATTTCACAAGCATCTTGTGTGATGTTGCACAGTGCTGATACAAATATCTGGTAAATAAACAACTGACTTCTTGAAGCATTGCCAAAGGTTGAAGTAGAAAAGGAGATCCACATGTATCACTAATCTTCTGTTGCATTGCAGTCGGGGAAAACCCTTTTTTCTCTCTTCGTTCTCATGAGGATTGTTATCCTGCTCAGAGCTGAGAGCTCTCAGTCTCACAGACATGTCCTTTATTGTCTAACTTGTAATGTTGAACCATTTTTTACATTAAACTCCAACTGTAGACCTTAGTTAATGTTTAATCTCTATTAACTATTGACTATTAATAATATACTTGACTATTAATTGTAACCATAACAAACGTAGCCTCACACAGGTCCTCTCCTTCTCTGAAAGCTTTTCGAGTGAACTTAAAGTAAGTTTGTTAATATCAACTTCTTTCACCTTCAGTTTGTTTTTACTTTCAGACTTTAAAATTTGAGTTGAATGAAACTGCATTGTTTGACCAAATAGCCTGTTTTTGTAGTTCAGTTTTTTCCATAATAATAAAAACAATACAAACATCATGTTATATTAAGTATTTCTTTATGTAAAAGCAATAAAATGCTCTAATCCAATCTGAATGGAAATAAACATCACTGTGAACATTGTCTGACAGTTCATTCAACTTCATTTCTTATTTTAGCTTCTGTTTTACATTTTTAAAACTCATACATCATTGCTCTGACTGTTTAACCCACGTACAGCTAACTTGCATGTTCCAGGCAACGATGGAATCGTTTCTACTTTTTACATTTTTTAAATGATGCATATTGATGCCATGTCATTACAAAGAAAGCAAAATGAAAATGTAAAATCAGGCTACAAAGTTCACCAAATTTATATAAGGCTGAATCTGCACAGGGCACAGATGGGCTGTTTCCTTTCTTACAGGAATATGGAACAGTAGTAACAGTATGTCCTTCTCATCCAGGGAAAAATTAGTTTTCCAAATATTTCTCTTAGCATGTCACAAGTTGACAAAGTATTATCATTTAGTAGATAGTGTTTGTGTTTATCCTGCTGGTTCTCTGTGCATGACTGAGTATGTTTTCACAACATGGATCTTATTTTTAGCCAGGCTCTGTTATGTAGCTTTACAATCCACAGCACACAAGCTGTTTTATTCCTAATAAATTTAATCCATTTACTTATTCAGGCCAATTAAAATTTTAAAATAAAGCTAAAATCTGACAGTTTATCTGTCTTTGTATTGTAGAATGTGTGTAAGTAGCATGTTAAGAGAACTCTGGCATTACATTACATTGTAAATTCAATGTTTATCAGATCTTCAAGACACATAAACACATACTTGATACGCTGCAGGGGTCACACTGAGTTGTCCTGTAATATGAACAAAACATGTTTAGATTCTTGTAGACACGTTTGTTGGATAAATGTGGTTTCTCTGGGGTTAGGGTTCTGGTCCAAGTAGTTTTTCCAATCTACTCATCAACTTGACAGATTTCAAAGAAATGTCAATGAAATAATACTAATGAAACTGGGCAGACTGTATTTGTTTTAGCCGGTTAACAGCTCTGACAAGTCAAACTATCTGTGAAAATGTGTGTCCGTTTGAAATGAAATACGTTCTGACTTCACCAAACAACAAATAGACAGCTGGAGCTGTGGGAAGAGACTGACGTTTCAACACATATGTTGTGATGTTGCCTCAGCTTCAAACGTTAGGGACACACAGGGAGCACAGAAGAAAAGCAGAGTACAAAATCAAGTGAATCTGGCTCTGGTTGGGTTCAGACATGAAACACAATGTTGTAGGTTTGGGTCGGGACACAAACATGCATTTCATACTTTAGTGGGAGATGCTTCCTTCCATAACCATTAAATAAAGTCCGAAGGAGATTGAAACATATGTGGCTTGAACTAATTTTGAGTTTAACACTAAAAAAGGACACAAGTGACAAGAACAACCTCCATGAAATGAAATTCTCATCTATTTTATTGTTCCACAAACATTCAATATCAGTCACAGAATCCTAGAGGCACATAGGACTGTATGAAGTGCAATACAGACCAATGAAGCATCATGACATAAGCTACAGTAACATAACATAGAGACAGCAATGATACAGTGTTTATCAACCTAAAGGGTGTTGGCTTTGAACCACAGGGAAGAGGAAGTTCCTTTAAAAATGTAATACTTTTTATAGACTATACTGCAAAGTGAGTTTAAAGATTTTAGTTTGTCTTTAAAAGTAAATATCATGTAGTGTGTGCACTTTGGAAGAGGAAGCAAGTGTGTACGGTAGTAATGGCACTATTAAGAAGTATACATTCAATATTCACAAATAAGGCAGGTTACAGGCTTTGAGATTAAGAACAATATGGAAGTCCCCTACAGCACAGTGAAATATGTGTCAGAGGATTCCACAGAACACATGACCCTAACGACAGAGGGTCAGAGCGACTGGCCATCCCGTTTCTGAAAGCTTCTCTCTTGCTGGAGCAGCCTCGAGCATGACTCTCAGTCCGTGTCAGTTACAGGTAATAACGACCATCATGCATGGCCTTCCTGTGGAAGAAGTCAAAAAGCTTCCTCCTGTGGATGGGTGGCTATCACACCCCGTGTGCCGCAGTGATCCGAGTGATCAGATAGAGACTGCAGGGCCTGGGTAGTGCTCCCCACCACACCAGAAGTCCTCTGGCTGAGGGATTTCTAGCAGCCATGCCTCCTCCTCTTTCTCCTTCTCTTCTCCCTGCTGCTCATCGCTTTTATTTCCACCTGTTGTATCCCCATCCTCCACAGTTGCCAGCACTTTGTAATAGTGACAGTCCCGTCCGTCTTCTGGATTGTACGGCGGTGCCAGAATATCCAAGAAAGCAGCAGGACCGTCCACTGCTTCAATGTGGTGGAGGTTATCCCTCACAGGTGTGAGGAGGCACGGCCCGCTGTTCTCTGTGTAGATGGTGACTGAGTGGAGCGTGGAGCGCCACACGGAGGTCTTCTGATCAGCAGTCAATGGAGGATCGAAACGAGGTGGATCCCTGTCCGTCACGTTATCCTCCAGTTTATCATAAGAGCGGACCCTCACCTTCCCGTAGAGAACCTGACAAAGAGACACAAAACACTTACATATACTATACACAAACCAGCACCAACACAGGCTGCTCTGTGGCTTTGATTGTACTACTGTAGATGTAACTACAAAAAAATCAGCAGGCTGTCTCAAGACATGTAACAATCTTTTCTTTTCTTAAATAACTTCAGACAAACCTATATGAAGGTGTGTGGGATTTAATAAGTTCACACATCAGGGGAAAATTAAATTAAATCCACCGTCAACTTGATCCCGGACTGCTGGACTCGATCCCATCACCACAGCCACTTGCTGATGTGGGCTGGGCCACATCTGATTACATTTATTTTGTAGCATAAACACTAATGATTCCCCGACCAGGATTTTAAGAGGAAAATATGTCATGAATGCAGGATGTGGTGGTTGTTTTGGTGGGAGTGCACCAGACCACATGACCAAAAGTCAAGAGACTCAGGGTCTGTTGTTAAGGGTCCTTCTGGGAAAAATCCAGCACGAACACATGAAGACGTGTTTGTGAAGTTTTACATTTTGTTCACTAACAAGAGATTTAAAAACTACAGAAGATGCAACCTGTTGGTATAAGATTTTTTGACTTATCACCCAGTACCAGGTGAAACTCTACAGCTGTTTTCATATATGAACTTGGGTCTGGAGGTTGTCTGGAGTTTACACATGTAGAACACGGCAGGACCCGTAGTTTGACATGGACAGTGTCCTTAACCACGACTGATTACCTGGATCAGGTGTGTTCAGTCGCTCAGAAGTTGGAAGGCACAGAACACTTTTCCCACTTTATGCCAACCTGAGATGGTACCTTCCAGCTTCTGAATAACTGAACAGATGTGATCCAGCAAACGAGATGTGGGCAGGCAGCTGTACTGCAGTTGGAAAACTAGGGATGTCACAAGAACCAATACTTTAGTACCACTGTTCAGTACACTGACAAGCTTAGCAAATAGCCTTACAAGTTTAATGTTAGATGCTAAAACCAACATGCATACAGTGAAGCTGGGTCTTATGAGGCCCCTCAGGCTACAGGGGCCCCAGGACTTCGATCTGTTTACCCAGCTTTGATATGAGTGAGTGAAGTGTGTGGCCTGTCTTCTGTTCAGGGTGTCCCAGCACACCGCTGGACAGTGGCAGTGTGGTGGTTACAGTGACAGTACACATAAATATGACCACTAAAATGTGGAATGTCCACCAACGAACCTTCCTGTATGGAGCAGGACCAACCAAAGAGCCGTAGACTTAACGCCACATGACATTTCCGTCTGTTTATAGGTGAAAAAAAACTATTAACCACAACATATTAGACATGAGTATAAGACCTTTAGCATCCCGTTCATGCCTGGGTGGTCGTGCAGCGGTATGGAGGCGCCGGTCCTCAGCAGAAACACCCCCATGCTGAATACGTCCGTCTCGCAGATGTGCATGTAGGTGACCGGGGGGCTCTGGCGCCCTGCTGCCGCGGAGCTCGATTTACTTTTCCGAGGAGCAATTTTTAGGTCTACCGCCCTGACCGCGGACACCAATGAGATAAGTTCACTCTGTTTGTCCGCAACGACGTTATTTCCTCCGTTGGCGGCATTGTGAATGCCTTTAAATGCGATACAGGCCTGTTTTGCTATTTTCTGGATAAGAGGAGTTTTGTTGTCCCGCGGCATCCTGAAAAAAATAACGGTAATCGGTGTGTCCCTGACAAAAACAACCGCGGTAAAATGTCTTGTAGGTACTCCACTGTCACCAGGTTTCCTCCGGAGGGGCTCGGTCGACGTTCAAAACTTTCAGAAATACCACTTTTTAAAAAACACAACGCATTTCATGATGATAATTTCCAATTTCATTCCCGGATAGGAGCCTCCTTCCAGTCATTTTCCACCCTCCCGTCTCCTTGTCTGTGCTCACGGAACATGCGCAGCGAAGCAAAAGCAGCATGGAATATGGAGTTTTAGAAGTTGGTATAAATAAATGTAAATTTTGTAAGGATGCAGTGAAGCACCAAAAAACCACATCATATTTGACATAAATGTCTGTATGCTTATGTAAAATGATGGGAAATGCTACCGCACAGAAAGTTATAAAAAACATTAGGTGCCTGCATTTCAGTGCGACTACATTTCCCAGAGGTCTTAGGGATGTAATAGAAGTCGCAGAGGATAAGGCCTGGTAGACCGTTGAACTCCCCGCAAAGTGACACTAGGGTTAGATTTCAAAACTTAGGAGGAGACTGAGGGGAAGCCCTGAGTTTTGGTGTTTCCCCTTACCTTAACTTTGACCTTAACCTAACCACATCTCTAACCCTAACCTTAGAAGCTTAACCTCACATGGTCTCAGTACTTGATCTAATGTCTGGGGTTATGATGTTTGGTTATTACTAATATCAGGTGCAGCCTTCTGAACATCTAGAATTCAAATATCTGGTGTTTTGGATATTTTAAGCCACAGTGTGCTGGGAACACTGACATGATGTGGTGATGAGAGGGAATAATTATGAATTATTCTCACAAAGAAAGAGAAAAAACTCACTTACTTAAGCTTTTACTTTAGCTCTCAAAGAGCACCACATTGATGTTTTCACAACTTGTCTTATCACTCACTCATCACTGGTGTCTTTTCACAAAAGGGAAAATCCAAGTGTATCAAAATTTAAACCGCATCCTGTCTGATCAGTGCGGGAACAAAAAAAAAGTAAAAACAAGAGGAAGATCCTGTGTTGTGGACTATTGCTGTTGCTACTGTCATGAAAGAGACAATTTGATGCTGTAAATACACCTACACACCTGCTGGCGATTGTTTATTACATTAGTCAAATAATGTGATTTATAGCTTTTTTAGGTCCTTCTTTGTTTCCAGTTGCTTTCTTACCTGGAGGACTATACCAGAGTTTGTTACCTGATTTGAGACGGTCTCTTTTTTAGGGTCTTGGTTCATTTGTCTTGATCTGCACTCTGGTGCAATTACTGTTTTCACTGGGTCTGGTGTTGTCTCTGGGGCAAATCCTACAACCCAGGGAGCAGCTGTGTCTCTTTGCCCCCTGTAGATCCACCACTAATCCTGAATGATTTCTGGCATACAGGCTGCAGTTCGGCCTGCATGGGATGGGTGAGGAAACATAACACAAGGCTTAAGTGACTTTGTAACTCTGTTTAAGCTTGTGCTGCATTTGATTTTATAGTAGTAGATTTTGTAGTAACAGTAGTAGGCGGGAGTAGATACAGTGAAAGCTTTTGTTAGTGACGGACTTTAGAGTGTGATCATGGCTGTTTCTGCAGGCAGCATGTGACAGTCTAAACTGTATTATTAAGGGCTGTTCACTGTTAGCCTCTCCACAGCTCTGCCACATCCAGCATCCCCTCTTTATGCTGCCTCATTCATTCTCACCTTCCTGTTGTTTAGAATTCAAGCCATTTTTTAAAAATCAGGATCAGGATTTAAGATTTATTTTTGGCTCAGACAGCTAAAGCAGGAACTCATCTGTCAAGTCCTCTAATACAGATAGCACAGAAATTACAGAATTAAGCTAAATACATTAAATAACTGTAACTATTAAACTAAACAAATATATTAAAATAAGAATCTGTAGAAAAAAACATAATAAATAAAGGCAATTTTAAAATAATAATAATGATAGTAATACTTAATCAGTTTGTGGCCTAGGGATACAGCAATTGCAGTTTGCAGGCACGAGTACTGTGTTCTGTGTTATGCCCTGTAGTAGTGGGAGTTTAAGTGTCCTACAGAATATCATTATCATCTCAAGAGAGCAGGCTTTGTTATAGAAAGTACATTAAATCTACAGTTTTCTATAAGGACTTTAAATATCTATAGTAACAGAACACTGGTGTTCTACAACAGAATAATAGTGGCTGTATGGCTACATATATCACCAACATGTGTTCAGCTGTAGCAGGAAATTATTAAATTGAGGTCTTATTCTTACAGAAATCACAGATACTGTATGTCTGCACAAATAAGCAGCAATGGCTTTCTCTGATTGGTCAGAAGGGAGAGACTCACTTAAATACTTAGAGTTAAAACCTCAAATACTTGAGGTTAATATCTCAGTACTGCTGCCAGACTGTTCAATATCTTCATCTGACAAAAATATGATGAATTGCTTCTGAATGATAAAACAATTATCAATATTAAATGTAGCTGGGAACAGGTCATTGCAAGTTTTCTACAGTGCTAAGAAAACAAAGAAATATGAGAAATCACATTAAATACAACAAAATTATTAATTAACTGCATGTGACTGTGGATAGTATATGACACATGATCTGTAAGGTGGTCATGTCCAATGATTACTGTACATAATTTTGGTCTTGGTTCTATTCAAACTGAGACTGAGAAGTTTCATGGCATAATGGTGGATCTAAAATAATAATATAATGTATTCTACTTGTCTGGTCCAAAGTCAGAATTGTTATCATGATGCAAGCGGTATGATAAATTATTATCAATGTTCCTCTATGAAAGGCTACTGTTGGAAACATTTGATGAGTTTGTTGAAAAATCTTCACCCCTCATCCCATACTTTAATTATGAGTGGTCAACATTAACATCAACATTAATATCAATCTCTCCAACTTGTGGATGTTTAGTGTTAAATGAATACATATGTTTTCTGGGTTATTATTAGAACCAGCTCATCTTTGAGTTCAAGTGGACATTTGTGCCAAATCTGAAAATTGTGCTCACTAGAATGGGACGAACTGATATTGGAAAGACAAACATGAGGCAAGGTACAGATTTTGTGTGATGTGGATCTGATATTGTGAATACTGAGAAATCTTTAAAATCAAACATCTGTACAAAGCTAAAAAGGAAGATGACCCATCACACTAGTGTCTTCAGCCTGTCCCAGGCTTCTGGAGCAGAAATGAGATGGCATGGTTAAGTGAACAACTAAACACATGGCTGAGTCACCGCTGTTACAAACACTCTAAAACACAGAGCTGAATCACCGGCATTGTGTGCACACTGTGAGTGTGATTATTTGTTTGTAGTGTGTGTACACAGAGTTCACACAGTTGTGTGTGGGTTTAGGCTTGAATACCACCTTATATGTTTGCACTTTTATTTTTTCTATCTCGGTGCATGTTTGTGTGTGTGTGTGTGTGTGTGTGTGTGTGTGTGTGTGTGTGTGTGTGTGTGTGTGTGTGAGGCCCAGCTGCTACTGAGCTGTCCTCCTCTCAGTCTCCAAGGACATTTGTCCAGCAGTCAGCCTCTTTGTCTCTCACACTGTACATGTCATACATCAACTCTCATCACCTTTATGTCAGTATCTTCTGTGTCTCTTTGAGTATATGTCCCTATAGATGTCTCTGGTCTGACCCTGTACTCCTCTCTCTGTGTGTCTCTCATCTGTTTATACTACTATAATACTACTTTCTGCTTCTTATCTCTCAGTCTCTCTGTTTCACTTCTTTCACGCTTCTCCTCTCTTGCTTTTGCTCTCCACTCTTCTTCTTTTCTGCAGCCTGCGGCAAACTAGCCTGAAGCGGCATTTTGTGAAATAACACTCCAGATTCCAGGGAAATATTTTAGCTCTGAACACGTGTTACACTCACAGTGAAGTGTGCTCACAGTTAACATTTTCACTAACTAGCTCAGATGACAACAGCTGGGATTTTTACAGTAGCACCCTCTGGTACTTTCATTTCTAAAGCTGACCTGCCACCTTGTGGCCACAGTGACAACAGCTCAACCTTGAGTGCAATTGTTTCACACATTCACATACCAAGTCCAACTTTAATTTACACGTAAATGGTGAAAATCTATACACCTCCTAGGTTATCACACTGGAAGAAAACAGTTTTTATTGGTAAATGGAAAAACCAATCACAGAGAATTCATTCAATATGAATACCATGTGGGTTTTATGTGCTTTGTGTGGTGTGAGTGTTGTGTGAGTAGGGTTGCTGTAGTGGGATGTTTCATTATGTATTATGTGTATGCATGTGTGAATGTTTAAAAATGAACTTTCCCACTCCTGTGGGCAGTCTTTTTCCTTCAAGCTCTGTCCTCTATCAGTGGTGGAGGATGTTACGGGTCCTGTGCTCTGTCTTTCAGTCCACATTATATTACATACATTTTTGGTACTTTTAGTTTTTTATTTCTTTATAGCTTGTTTTTGGGTGGTTTTTGATGGTATTGCTGACTTGGGTTTGTGATGTGGGATACTGGCCATAAGTCAGATGTGTTAGTGTGTTTATATCATATCTGTGTAACAGTCACAAGGGGCTGTTTTTATGCATTGTGATTAATAGTATCACAATCTACAGCATGCATAGTCTGGACAGTGTTTGAATTTTAAATGTGGAGACACCCAAGAAATGTGAGCGCACTCACCAGACAACACAGCCACAAATAGACCTGATTTTGGCAATTGAGATAACATAGTGCAGAGAAATTCAAACACAAGTAAAGTTCAGTAAAAAGATATTAAGAAAGTATAGGCACTGCTGAAATATGATCCCTGGAGCTCAATTACAAGTCAGCAGAACAGCTCAGTGCACTACCACTACAGTTTGGACTCCCTGGTGACTTTACTATAGCACTACGTAAGGCTGATAAAGCACTTAATGGGTCCATTTTGTTACAGTGAATTAGTGGGAAGACATATTCTTCTTCAGTGATGTGAGGAAGTATTTTATGGCAGCAGAACAAAACAGCAGTAGGTTTCTGACACACTCAATAATGTTCATTATTATTTGTATTACTATAAACAATAAATATAGCTACTCAGCTTATATTTTTTAAGCTAGTGTTTGAGCTAGTCTCTGAAAATGCATAAGACAAAGACAATGCTTCTCTCTCTCTCTCTCTCTCTCTCTCTCTCCCTCTCTCTCTGTACCTTTCTGCAGGGACCCCCAGCCTCAGAGCTGTATGTTTCCAGCATGCAGTTACTGGTCCTACCAGCCTGCTCATTGTTTGCCTGCTGCTTGTTGTTCTTTTGTTGCTTGCCGTTCCTTCCTCTCTACACTCTCTACTTACCTCAACCAGCCATGGCGGATGGCTGCCCACCCTGAGCCTGTTTTTTTCTGTTAAAGACAGTTTTCCACTCCACTGTTAAAAAGTACTGTTGGATTTGTTGGGTTCACTATATACAGTAATTCTGTAATGTCTTAAGCTTATTATCTTAAGATTTTAAACCTATAGCTGAATGAAAATAGTGTAAGGATTCATATCTGACGAATTAAATTTTCTTTAGGGAAATTTCAGCTCATTTTAAATTTTTTTTGTGCCAGTTACACAACCCAAAGAGGTTGGTACATGGAAAGACTGAAAAAGTTGTGTACTCAAAATGTAAACAAACAAAGTGTCAAAACAAGTTAGTGTCGTGACTGAATATAAAAAAGAGCATCTTAAAGAGACTGAGTCTCACTTGAAGGACAGAGGAGAGTTTCCACCTTCAGAATAATGTCTCTCAACGTACCTTTGCAAAGAATATTGATTCTTTAATTATGTACAAATCGTACTTTACTTGAATATTTTCTTTTTATGCCACTTCATGCATTTCTATTTCACAATTAAATTTACTTTATAAGTGTTGCAAGTAGGCCATATGAAAATGAGCTTTGCGAGCTATTATATGCAGGAACAGCTGATTAACCAATGGTTTGTGTGACAGAAAAGTCATTGTCAACATTTTTATATACAAATACTAACATTCCGTAGTTCCAGCTTCACAAAACTTATAATTTGATGCCAATGACTGCAAACCAGACAATCAGGTCATCAAGGAAACAAATAGAAGATGAACCCAAAATCAAAATGACATTAATGCACCACAAATGAACTAATCATGTTTGCATAGTCTATATGTCATAATTATATAAATTCAAGTGCTATAATATTTGATGAAAACAAATTTTTAAACCAGTCAAATTAATGTTATGCTTTTATTTTGAAAGCAAAGTTCTCACTTTGATGAAAGGATGTAAAGCTGATGTCACTTGACACAGTTTTTACTTCCCCTTCTCCAAGGTAACCAACCTGTGTACACAGACACTGACACAGTGTCCTTTAGGACAAGACTCCTCAAGTGCTACACATTAACCACAGGTATGTACAGTATATGTGTTATAACTGTGTGTTTATCGTGTGACATGGGACCCAGCAGTTTGTTACATTACAGTAAATTTGTTTGTGTGTGTGTGTGTGTGTGTGTGTGTGTGTTTTCTTACCCTCAGCCAGATGAAATCAAACACCTGATCATCTGACACTTCTCAGAC
>OMLM01006846.1:29777-58116 GCA_900302695.1 Helostoma temminkii | reverse complement strand
GCTGCTGCTGTCCCGCTCTGCTGCCATCTGCAGGAAGGAAAGAAGATGTTTTAATCAATTTTCCCCAGGAACCAAAAACCTTTTGAGGACCTTACTTCCTCTACCTGCATTTCCATCGGAAGAAATGCAGGCGGAAGAAAATCTGCTATGGTTGCTTACTAGAGCCCATCTGGGGCTGACTGGTCCAGTATCAGGCAGCATGTTAATCAGCTGTACATGTCAAAAGCAACCAACTAACACTTCAGAAAGGATGCTGGACTCCAGGTCTGGGGAAATAGCAGGAACTACTGAACTAACAGTAGGCAAAGCAAAACATCTGTGTACAATAACTGAGCTGCAGCCTTCAGTACATTTTTACATTTTACAGTTTTTCCTCAGTGAGTTGGCTTGAGCAGAACTACATTCAAAACACACAAAATCATTTCCTCAAATAATGATGAATTGAGGGAAAGAAAACATCCTGAAGTACTGAACACTGATAATACACACAGCACACTTGTTTTACTGGCTTTTTTATTTCCATACAAACTATGTGTGACGTAAACAACCATAATCATAAAATCTCAGTTTAATTCTTCCAGGCTGGCCAAGGTCTGCTCCACTAGTGGAAACAGTGCTACCACAAAAACAGGACCGCAGCTCATTTGAAATTGTATCTTCTTCAGACACAGGGAGGAACAACTGTCTAAGGGCAGTTCCTGGGGCATCATTTTTGTGACACACTACTCGACTAACTACTAACTCCCAGCAGGGTGAGACAGATTGTAACAAGCTGTTAGTAACCTCCTTTTTAACCATCATCACATGATTTGTGAAAACACCAACATACCTTCTTGTAGGCCATTTCGAAGAGTTTGAGCGAAGCCTGCTGCAGGGTGGTGGCCGCCTGTTTGATGTTCTCTCCCGTCTCAGAATCCTTGTTGGCCAGAAGATTTCTAACCTTGGAGATCTCCTCCTTAAGCTTGGTGCACTGAGAGTAAACAGATCAGAGAGCTAGCGTGAACCAATGAAGCTGGGATGTGTGTAGAACCCTGTACAAACTCAGTCATTGCCCCCACCCCCAAAGGTTTTATGGAAGGAATGTATAGCGCAGCAGTTACTCATTATGTACTGGCCATGGTACAGCAGTGTCTCACACCCTGGTTATTTTACCTCATCAGCAGGAAGCTGGTCCTTGAACTCCTCCATCTTGGATTCGGTGTCATGGATGATACCCTCAGCCATGTTGACGGCCTCCACACGGTCCTACATCAAAGAAAACAGTGAAGGGAAAAAGATACGTTTACTTTAGCACTGTACTGAAGTCCAAATTGAGTATTTTTTATTTCCTGCTACTTCATACTTTCGTTTTTTTAAATTGACCAGCAACCTATGACTTTCTGGCCAGGTCTAGAATGCGTCAGTGATGTTCTCTGCTGTAGCTGTGACTCTTCCACAGTGTCTTAAATGTGGGAGCAGCAGCCAGAATGAACGTCAGTCTGCGTACAGAGCCTTCACTGAATCCACGTCACTGATTGCAGCCTTTACCTTTCTCCTCCTGTCCTCTTCTGCGTACTTCTCAGCATTCTTGATCATGTTCTCGATGTCGTCTTTACTGAGACCTCCTGATGACTGGATCACAACTGAGGAAGAGAGATGAGAGGACATTGACATGATATGCAGCAGTCTTGTTTATTTCTGAGTCTTGTTTATTTCTTGGAAGAAGACAGAACAGAGAAGCATAGTTATAACAGTAACACACAAACATTAACATAACATTTAGAAGGTAGCTAGAAAATTTCTAGTTATTGTGAATTAATGAGATGAACATATTGTGCAGTCATCCAGGAGAGTCTACATACTGATGGCTGACACTTACTCTGCTGCTCTCGGCCTGTGCCTTTGTCCTTGGCAGAGACGTGAACTATGCCGTTGGCGTCAATGTCGAAGGTGACCTCGATCTGAGGAACGCCGCGGGGGGCAGGGGGGATTCCGACCAGAGTGAACTGACCCAGGACCTTGTTGTCGGCCGCCATCTCTCTTTCGCCCTGACACACCTTGATCTCTACCTGGGTCTGTCCATCAGCTGCTGTGGAGAAGACCTGGAGGGGTACAGTGGAATATTAACAGAGCAATACTTCAGGTCCCATCATGGTTTTGAAGCCACTTATCAGGACTTCAGAGTTTATGTTCAGTCTACCTACCTGGCTCTTCTTGGTGGGAATTGTGGTGTTCCTGTTGATGAGTTTGGTGAACACTCCGCCCAAAGTCTCAATACCCAGTGACAGTGGCGTTACATCCAACAGTAACACATCAGTGACATCACCGGCCAAGACTCCGCCCTGGATGGCTGCTCCTATGGCGACGGCTTCATCAGGGTTGACCGACTTGCTGGGAGCACGGCCGAACAGGTCCTGAACTGTCTGCTGAACCTGCAGAGACACACAGAGGTAAACATATCTGTTATCGTGCTGCTCATTGTCCAACTTAAGAGCCTGCACAAAAATAAGCCAAATCATGTAATGGCACCTTTGGCCATCAGAAGTCACAGTGTCATTGTGACTTTGTCATATAGTATGATCCTCAAAGGAACGTTCCAATTGTCAAAGTAAAATTCAGTGTAAAAAAGTGCTGCAGTTGATCCCTGTACTCATGTCTCTAATTTGAGGTGGTCATAGCACGATGTGTCCTTACTGTATTCAGACCAGTGTGTGTATGCGATCATACCTTTGGCATGCGGGACATTCCTCCGACCAGCAGCACCTCTCCAATGTCTGCTTTGGACACCTCTGCGTCCTGCATGGCCTTCTGACAGGGAGCCACAGTGCGGCGAATCAGGTCGGCCACGATGCCCTCGAACTGAGCACGAGTCAGCTTCATGTTGAGATGTTTGGGCCCTGAAGCGTCCATGGTCAGGTAGGGCAAGTTGATGTCAGTCTGGGGACATAGAGCAAACGTAACGATCACATTCAGTTCAGCAGTAACTAACTACTGCAGATTTCACTTCAGCAACTCATCTATGTACCTGCAGTGAAGAGGACAGCTCACACTTGGCCTTCTCAGCAGCCTCCCGGACTCTCTGAAGAGCCATGTTGTCTTTGGTCAGATCCACACCGGACTGGAATGACAAGGAGTAACAGGACAGGTCAAAACCTTAAGAAACAGCAAGTCAGCAACAGACAAGAGCCTCTGAGGAAAAAGGAATGTAAAGATGGACTTCAGCTGTGTACCTCTCTCTTGAACTCCTTGACAATATGTTGGAGGAGGTGCTGGTCAAAGTCTTCTCCTCCCAGGAAGGTGTCACCATTAGTGGACTTCACCTCAAACACTCCTTTCTGGATCTCCAGCACTGAGATATCAAACGTACCTCCACCAAGATCATACACAGCAATACTGGAAACAAAAAAAACATCATAGGCTTATACATAAGAACCATTTATTAAACTGTCTAATGTAGGATCACCTGTAGCATTTGTTCTGATCTACTCACATCTTATCCTGGGTTTTGTCCAGGCCATAAGCCAGAGCTGCAGCTGTTGGCTCATTGATCACACGCAGCACATTCAGACCAGCGATCTGACCAGCATCTTTGGTGGCCTGAGAAACCCATAAAACTAATCAATGCTGCTGTCCATCTAGTCATTTGTGGACATCAGAAAAACATTACCAAACCCAAGGTGTTATACAAATTGTGAGCTCAGTAAGAACGACTGCAGTCTGTGTACCTGTCTTTGAGAATCGTTGAAGTAGGCTGGCACAGTGATGACAGCATTCTTCACCTTGGTTCCCAGGTAGTTCTCTGCAACACACATCCCAAAATTACTCAAACTAATGCTAACATGCAGAATGTGTCAATGTCAAATACACATTAGTGTTACACAGTCATACCTGCAGTCTCCTTCATCTTCATGAGAACGAAGGCTCCAGCCTGGCTGGGGGAATACATCTTCCCATGAGCCTCTACCCAAGCGTCACCGTTGGATGCACGTACAATCTTGTAGGGAACGTTTTTCCTTTTAACATAAGAGACAGCTTTTATAATCTCCTCAGTGAGGACTTTGAGCTTTTAAAGGTTTTTTTCCTTCATTACTTTTGATACGCAATAATCAGTAATTATTGAACAAGGCCAGAGATGCACTCACAGGTCTTTCTGGACCTCAGGGTCATCAAAGCGACGTCCAATCAGTCTCTTGGTGGCGTACAGTGTGTTCTGAGGGTTGGTGACGGCCTGGCGCTTAGCGGGCATGCCCACTAGACGCTCCCCATCTGCTGTGAAGGCAATGACTGAGGGAGTCGTCCTGGCTCCTTCTGCATTCTCTAACACCTGAGAGAAAAACACACCTGACAGTTTACTGGCTAAAATTAGTCAGACTGAGACTGCTGACATTACTAATGACCCCACCTGCCAGGATAAATTATCTACAGGCACTAGCTGCTTGCATTTGTATACATTAAATGCTTAAGGCCGGTCAGAAGTCTCACCTACTGACAACACAACAGTGTGGTGACATTAATGAACACTGTAGTTTTGACTTTAAATGGTTCAATATTATTCACAACATCTTTCTATACTGCACACAGCTGACTGCATCGATCAGTGTGTTTACATGGAACTCCGTGACCTGATTACAGTCGGCTTTCTGTAGAAAGCTGATTTCTTATTTGTCATGTAAACGCGAAACCTGGTTTTGGTAATCGGGGTTAGAGAAACCCAGGTTCCCCAGTTAGATTTCTCCCAGAGAGAACGCTGATAACCCGGCATGTAAACACGAACCCAGATTTCTAATCTGCTTTTTGCAAGAGCGCATGTGCGTAACAAAGGCTGCTGACACCTCTATCAGCTGAAAGGAGCAGAGATGGTTGAGGAAATCAATACACGCACAATGGTGCCTCATTTTTAAAAACAAGTAAAGATACTGAAACTGTCGCAAAGAGACCTCTACATGTCTAAATAAGTCACTTTTCACTGGGTATTTCTTTAATTCAGTCAGGGCATTGAAATGCAGTGCTGGTCTGTCTGCATGTCTCACTCAGCGCAGTCAGCTCCCCCAAATCCAACACACACGCTTTCAGTTCCAACACCGGCACATTTAAAAAAAAAAAAAAAAAGAGCGAGAGAAAGAACACGTCTAGAAACCGTCTGTTTTGTCGCTGTGCCTTCAAATCTATGAACCATGCTTCCAGAATAAGCTGAAGTTAAGGAAGAAATCTGATTACTCTTCTGCTGTATGTATACGTGGATGTCCAGTAATCAGGTTACTTAACTCCCATGTAAACTCATTCCCTGATTACCCAAGAAACCCGGCTTCTCTGAGTAATCTGATTTCTTTACTGGAAGTAAACGCAGTCAATGAAGAGGACCCTACCAAACATCCAAACACATGCACACACATACTCAGTGGTGTCACCATTTAGCAGGCTAGCCTAAACTGTTTACTAGTGCTCCTGCTGGTTATTAATTTGCAGTAGCTAACTCTCCTGACAGAAAATCTTCAACTTAGTCAGTATCTTTGGCAAAGACAGTAAAATATTTGCTATGTACTGAGTAAGTGAGTGAAAAGTGACTGTTACAAACCAAGTTACATGACTAGTTACAGCTGTTAGGCAACACTTTCACATTAAAAAGGACAAATACATTTGCAGATTGCTAAAATGTTTCTGAGTGTGCGTTTGGTTGTGACCAGTAAAGATATACACAGTAATAAGCCAGACATTCTGCAGTATTTTTTCTATAGTATACAATTAAGAGGAAAATTTAAATTCCGACATACAGGAGGTTGCTAGGGTAGCTGAGCTATATACTGACAACACACTCCATTATGCTTGACGTGGTCAAGTGTCTATTCATCCTTACCTTGGCCTGTTTCCCCTCCATGACGGCAACACATGAGTTGGTAGTTCCCAGGTCAATGCCAATGACTGCACCCTTGATGGCTTCTGACCTGCAAAGAACACCATAGACATTTGTTTTTACATTTTACAGGAATGCTGGAACAACCAACAGTATTATCACAGACCTATCACAATAGTTACATCCCTCTCTTTAAAACTATTAGTTATTTACATGAAAAACTATTAAGCCAAGTGAAATGTAGACTGATCTGCCTGCATTCATCATCGTTTACTCTGATATAACTCCACTGAACTATATTCTCCCTCTACTAACAATTGCTCAAATGCATTTATTTTGGGGTAGATACTCACGCATAGTCTCTCCTGGACAGAGCTCTGACAACACCTGGTTGGAAGCCACTCCAGCATGCCTAGGAATACATTACACAGCTGTTACACTGCTTTTAAATGGCATTTAACAATAATATAATAAATTACAACAAATACATAGATTTGTTGAGTAATGCTTTAATTGATCGATCTGTTACCGGTAACATGACATTGCAATTAATTCTGAGCTTTTTCAGCAGTAAATTAGAATTAACATAAAATGTTTAAAGACAGATAAACTAACAAATGTATGATTTAAATAGCAAGTTATTATCAATTATTGGTTATGAAGATGCAAAACTAATAGTGTTAACGATCAACACATTATGAATGTGTTCATTCATCTCTGAAACATGTAAGATATGTTGCAACACATCGGTGCTAGAACATCTCACTGAAGGTCACAGTGAGTGATGTGCTACTGCCTTGAACCACTGTGTCACAACAAACATATTCACACTTAGATATTTTAGTCACCAACAAACCAAAGACGATTTACATGTAATTCAGTATGAGCGTAACAGACAGAGCATAAATAAGACGTCAAATGTTAACTGACACATGTTAGCTTAACAGCTAATTACTCCAACACTGCAAAGCAACGCTGACCGGACAGTTGTCAGTTAACAATATTGTGGACGTAGCTACCACTACACAATATGCACGTTAATCATATATTGCGTTGAATATCACTAAAGCTCAACATTGCAGCACGTGATATTTTACTAGTCACGATTAAGCTGGCCTCTAAGCTAACTGTTAGCATGCTAAGCTAACCGGACTTCGACACATTCCCGGCTTTTTCAAATATTATTAATGTTAATGGTTAACATTAGGTCTGCGCATAATTGCCTAATTGTGTTCGAGACTTACCTTCTTGACCAGCGACGACACATTCCTCGTACAATTCCTTGTCGGGAGAGTCCTTGAAATTGTTCTGGCGACACTCAACATTTTTGACAACTCGTCTAACGGTAACCTAAATTTAATAACTGGGCCGCAGCGTTTAATGTCAAAGCAAACTCTCCAAAGTAATGAAGAGCTAAGAAGAAAAACAGCAAAAAGCTTGTGAAACGGGCCGGTATGTTCGAGCTTTCAGACTGTATGTCCAGGAGAACAGCTAGTCTTTGGACTTCACCTGCAACTGCGAAGCTTCTTCTGGAATTATCCAACACATGTTGCACCAGTCACCGCCGTAGGACCCCAAAGTTAGGTTGCCCATTCACTGCCTGAATAGATTGTAACAGTTACAAAAATATTGAAATGTTTATAAAATATAGATACATTTTATTATTGCTAACATATTATAACTAAGGCAAGCAGATATATAAATATGCTATTAATAATCCTTTTTACCTATGCGTTTTACTTTGTTGTGGACATGCGCACATTAGGCCAGACTCACGCAGTGGGCATGTGAAGGTCATGATGCAACGACGCGTACGACGGCTTTCACGTGTGTTACATCAGGGATGCTAAGGCGCATATCTATACTGAAATTAAATTATGGTGTTAATGCAGAAACCAATATATATTTATATCTTAACGCATTAACTATATTCCCCGCGAGATAATAAAGTTGAAGTCAAACCTATAACTACTTGTGCTCATATCCATACACATTTATATATACACATATATACACAGTTTTATGCAATTTACTGATTGCTAATACAGCCAACGCTCAATCCAGCACTGGGACCGAGGAGGACATTTCTAACAAATAAAACAATTCAGATTAAAAACAAAAAGTCACGACTGAGAATCTGGTAATAGAGAGTGTCCGGCATGTTTGCACAAACATTAACTGAATGTTTGTGGATTAGATTAATTGAAGAATAGTTTTCATTGACAGTGAGAATGAGGATTATTCATTAATTCATCTTTTTTCATTTAGAAAATGAAAACATTAAAAAGTTTAGGAATTATAGCTATATGAATTTTAAAGAGGAAAGTTCCCCGTGTATAATTAAGCGTAGCGTGTGACCTGTGGGGGGCAGTAGCGCATCGTTAAGAAATGCGCAGCATTACACGAAGAAGACTGAACCCGGAAAATATGACAAGATGGCGGAATGTGAAAACAGTGACGGCGCTACACACTCGTTACATTCAGACGCAGAACCTCCTAAATTATCTGATCTTCTTGACCGTGGGTGGAAGATATTTGAAGATGTAGACAGCACGAATGAACCACTGGGCTCTAACAGTATTCAGGTGAAAGTGAAACGCGGCATCAGTATGTTAGAAGAAGCGACCAGAATGGCGGCTCAGCTCGAGCTGTTCAGTCGTAATGAGGAGCTGGAGGAGGTAGCCACGGCCGACCTGAAGTACCTGCTGCTGCCCGCTCTGTTAGGAGCTCTGACTATGAAACAGACCAGCCGAGATAAACGACTAGACATCGTCCAAACATCCCGGGCTTACTTTATGGATTTCTTAAGAAGGTGTAAAGAGTATAACGTATCAGTGTTTGAGCTGCCCAAGTCCACGAATGAAGACCGAAGTCCTGAGGAAACACCAGAGGATGAGAGAATGGCCAAGGTGGGTACTTCAGAGACTACACATCGTAGGGAGGCGTACAGAGCAGAAGATCATGCCAACTTCTTATCAGCACTTTAGCAATAGCTAAAGTAATAGATAGCATTTTAGTCACGTCTGGTGATTAATCTGTCAATAATCACTCTTGCACATGGAACATATCAGAGCCATATTTATACCTCAGGCTCTTCATTCTTTTCCCTTTCTTACTGAATCAGTCAAAGTTCATCCAATTTAAAGTGCGACAGAGACGATAATAAAGACAAGTACTGTAAGTATGAACTGTGACGATCAGTCGTGAGTCAGTGACTCTGCAGTGCTCCTGTGGTGACCTGTACTGTGCCAGTGTGGTTTAGCTTTGTCTGTATTTTTACTGAAGTTGGACATATATTAGAACTTTTTTTCTTTATTACTATATTAAGCTATTGATACTTTTGAATACGTTTATTGCAATTTTTGTTTAAGCAACACACATAATAAGAATTCTGGTATAAGAAATATATCATTACAAGATTAACTTATTAATCTATATCTATTTTCAGCTTGCTGGAGAAAGCTTAATGTAACCTGTAAATGCACTGACTGTAGCATGTGTACACGTAAGCAGGTTCCTGATTGACTTTTTACAAGAGCATGTTACATGTGCATAACAAAGGCTGCAGACACTTCTCTACTACCAGCTGAGAGGAGCAGCTGAATGAACAGGGATTACATAGAGCGCAACGGTGCCTCGTTTTTAAACCAAGTCCACCTAAAGACCAATTCAGTCAGTTTGCACTGTGAAATGCAGCGATGGTCTTTCTGCATGTAGCTCTCTCAGTGCTGTCAGCTCCCCTGACATCCTTAATAAAACACACGTGGAGAAGCAGTCTCCTCAGTCTCTATACAGTTAAAACCTGTGGACCATGCTTCTGAAATAAGCCCAAAACAGAGGAGAAATCAGATGTATGCACGGATTTCCAGTAACCATTTTTCTTAACTGCATGTGAAGTAAGCTGATTACTTAAGTACATGTAAATGCAGTCGCTGTGTAGACTCGCATAGTATGGTAGTGGTGGAAAGACAAAGGAGATTTGGTAAATGAATCAAACTGGCTAACAAGAGCTGCTAGGGTAGTTCATGGCTACCCTAACAGCTCAACAGTGCTAAGAGTGAAGTGCTGACATCAGCATGTCAACATAACAACACTGTTGTTCAAATAACAGTAGTGAGAGTGTGTTATATGCTACAAACAAAACCAAAGGCAAATGGGCACTGGTCAGTAAACAGGCTGAAGGTCACCACAACACAACATGGACTGTCTCGGACTCTGTGCTGAAGGTTGAATGTGCTGAAACATGAATATAAAGTATTAGAACAACTTTTTAGGACAGTGCTGTACATCTCAAGAACAGCACAGTGATCAATGATAGTTGAATCATCATCTGTCTAAAATTATTTCAGCTGAATGTGATTACATCCTGAAGGTGTTGGACAAGTGCTAAACCTCAGCACACTGAAGGTGTCTCGCTGTATTCTGCTATCCATCAGATATAATCAGATATGTTAGCGTCGGGCTCATGATTGTTGAGTGTCCGTAAAATCACAATTTAATTGACCATTTGTGTTGAGACAAAACTTTACATTTGCTGAGTAAAATGAAAACGCACTACACTGTTTTTTTCTTTTACATTTAATAGTTAATACTAAAGAAGATTTGATGAACTATTATTACCTTCAAATGAAATTACTTGCATTGTTATGAATGCAGTGTTGAGTTCAGTAGCAGCATTATATGTACTATTATTACTATGATTATTATTATACTTAGCACCACCAGCTGACTGTTACTGCTCATAATGGTAATAAATTCAGGTGTAAATGAAGAACTAAGATGCCTGCTTCTTGTTCTAGCCTGTTTCCTGCCCATCAGACCTGGTTGCCATGGCAGCACAGAGACAAGCTAAGATCCAGCGGTACCGTCAGAAGAAGGACCTGGAAGCCAGACTGTCAGATGTACGCAGAGCCGTGGACAGCGGCCAGGCCGATGAGGAAGTCACCAGAGATTTTTACCTCCTGAACATTCGTAGATGGGTCACTGTGTGTCTGGAGGAAATCGAGAGCATTGATCAGGAGATGGAGATTCTCAAGAAAATGGATGTTCTAAAGCAGAGTGAGACCAGGCCCCCAGCTCGTCCAGCCAGGCCTCCCATGAAACCCTTCATCCTTACCAAGGATGCTGTACAGGTGAGACCACAGTAAAATAATCAGGAGCTTTATTAGGGCTTAATTAAAACTGTCCCATCACACTAATTATGTGTCAAGGTTGTGAGCAGCAGTTCAGGCTGTAGTTTACCCAGAATGCTGTGCAGCAGGGTGTGATTTTGCGTTTGTTCCTTCCACAGGCCCAGGTGTTTGGCGCTGGCTACCCCAGCCTTCCCACCATGACAGTAGATGACTGGTATGAACAGCACAGGAAACGCGGAGCCCTGCCCGACCAGGGGATACCCAGGAGAGTGGCAGTGGAGGAGGACACTGATGCAAAAGAGAGGGAAGAAGAAGAAAAAGAGAGAAAGGCTGAAAATGATGACGAGGAGTCTTTGCTGAAAGCCAGGAACTGGGATGACTGGAAGGACACCCATCGCAGAGGTTATGGAAACCGGCAGAACATGGGCTAACTGCTTACCAAGTCTTCAAGTCTTCATTTCTGCTCTGACACATCCAGGAAGTGGATTCTCTTCACAGCTGTGATCTTTAAAACCGAGTGTATGAGAAGGAAACGCATCACAGCATCACATAACAAAGCTGCGGAGTTGGCTGGCTGCTTTATGTGCAGGGAGACACTACAGCTGATGGCCTCATGTTACATTTATTTGTTATTTACAGCACAGCAGTCCTCTGTGGTGTCATGTTCGTCTTAGTCTTAATTAAAATCTAAAGCTTGGCTGGAATGAATGGAGCCCGGCCATGGTGCCAATGTTTCTGTAGTGTGTTTTCCTCTACCACTATTACTGGAAAATAAAGAGACTGATCAAACCACATGCACTGCAAAAGCCCAATTTGTATTTTCTGGCAGAGGTTACACAGAAGGTCAGTTCATAGGTTTGTCGGAGGGCAAAAAGAGACCTTGCTCTTCTGTGCAGACCACAGTTTCACATCCATATGTGCACTACAAAATATTATAGCAACAACAAGAGCTGTATTTGTTGAATGTGGCTAACATCAACATAAAGTGAAGAAAGTAAAATGTGCAACAGTTTTTTTGGGGGGGGTTTTTTGGGTTTTTTTTAACTGTGGACTCTCACAGAATTGGAAGTGACCAAATTTCCATCCTACATACTTAGATGGACTTTGGAAAAAGCACAAATTGGTCGTTAAAATTCTTGAGGTCTTAAAAAATGAATAGCAAATGGTAAATGAAGCTCCTTTAACTTACTGCTGATGAGTCTGAATCTTAGTCTGTGAGGAGTTTTAGTTTATTCAGGAAATGCGAAGGAGGGTCATTTCAAAGGTTCCCAGAAACTTAATACTCTCTACAGGATTTGATTAATCTGGAATTTGCACAGTGACTGTGGTAAAATGTATTTTTAAGACCTGTGGTGGACTGTTGTGCTGCCATTAGCTCAGCTGCAGTTTAGATTAGGTTTCAACTTTTGTTGGAAAAGTCACATGAAGTCTCATCGTCTTTCTGAGTCCTCACACTGTCATTGTGTATTTAAACTCTGCAACTTCTGGGTCATCTGGACTGACTTATTAATAAGTCATGAATGGGTGTTTGACATGCTTCAGAGCAGGGTGTGTGATTATTGTCTGCAAACGATTCAAAAACACAGCTTCATGTATTTTACCCATTGTGCAACATGTTAAGGTTCTCATTATTTAAGTAATGAAATGTCACATCTAATCAATAAAACTGTTCAAATAAAAATGTCCAATTTTAATTAAATATAATAAATAAATAATCATCAACATAATGTATTATTGCAATATGTACTATTGCAGTAGACCCATATTGAATACAAAGGGTGGTTATACCTACTCTAAACTGAGGGGGGCAGCATGACGCCATCTCGTTGTAACGCGACTGCCATAGACTGTCCGTCAAACCACAGAAGAAGAAATACAAGCCACAGCAACCTGACCGACGTGCGGTTAGAGCCGTTCGTCCTCTTGAGGACAGTAGCTGTTAGGTGCTACATTGAAGCGTCACCTCGTCCTTAACGAGGATAACAACCTTCCCTGTACAGTGTGAGGTAATGTAACATAAGTGTTACTTTTGCAGTTAATGATGTGTCTCCATCTGCCTTTTATCTCAAACCGCCCGTAATGAATAAACAAAGCTAAGTTGGCTAACTTAACGTTAGCTATAAGTTGAACTTCGGACAACAGGTACTCAGGTGTATGTGTAGGCTACAATGCCATTGTTTTCATGTTGCTACACACCAGACTGCTAGAAAGGTCACGCTTTGTCATGGTCAGTAGTCTCACTGACATTGTTTCATCTGTTTAACAGTTAAAATGTCAGCACATCACTCTTCAAGCTGCACGTACATAGCTCGGTGCCTATCGGTGATAGTAGTCACTGCCTTCATTGGGTTGGGATGCCGCCACGGAACTAAGACAGCTCCAGGACAAAAACGTGATGTTGGACTATAGACAATGAGAAAACAGAGGTTAATTCTCAGTGACCTTTAAGTGGAACTGTGTTAAAACGAGAACTGACAGTTGGCGGGGTTGAGTTTAGGGAGCGTCTCTAAAGTTCATATAGCGTGTCAAGAGTGTGAAAAAAATGCATCGATATCAACTTCAGAATTTAATCACTAACAGATTTATAATAAAGGGTTGTGTGCATTCTTCATTTTACATGTCTCAGTATTTTCTACATTTTTTACACTGTATGTCCTCAGATCTTTCATGGGGTTTCAGATTTTTGGACCCTGTCCTGGTTGATTACCTGGATCAGGTGTGATCAGTAAGTCAGACCCTGATGAGTGGAGTGGGGGAAAATCAAAAGCTGTTTTCACATATAAACTCTGCACAAGGTCATAAGTTGTACTATCACATATATAGTGAACAGTGAGAGATTGTCTGAGTTTGGAGAGAAACACACAGCGGCACAGGATAGCACACTGGAGATTACATTCTGACATTGACCATGATCTGACATTTTGGCTAAAGTTTTTTGTCTCTGTACAGATGCCAGGTGCTGGTCCATGGGTGTGAGCCGATTGGATAAATTTTACAGAAGGCTGCTACTCACCAAACTCTTTATTGGAGGATGGGGGAAGCCTGAAGACCTCAAGAGGTACTAAATACAATGAACACAACAAAATACAGGTAGAAATATAGTGGCTTAGAGAAGAGACTCCGTATACAAAAGAATGTATTAATTAGAAAAAAACAGAATACCATTTTTTCCTGGGAGATCTTCAAATATTCCCTGTGTAGCCAAGAGATGTAGTACCTTTCGTATTTCCTGGTTTGTCAAACAAAGTTTTTTGGTTTGACTAAAGGAAGAATAAATTGCACTTTTTATAAGACACAGGTGAGGTCTTGCCTTCTGTGATGTTTTTTAAGGACTGTACAGTATAAAATAGGTCAGAATGAATGTTATCAGAGTCTGAATCAGGTTTATTGGCCAAGCATGATCTAGTATACAAGGAATTTGACTCTTCTATCTGGCATAATATGTGCTGTGCACAGCAGGGTAGTTTTAGTTTACCAGAACTAGTATTATTACAGCTACGGCTCTCCAAAAGAATTTTTGGTTTACAAACAACTAAAATTAAGATGCCAGGTCCTTTCCATTCATCTCCACTGTCTGCATTTGTTCCTGTAGTTCACACATATGTTTTCTCCCATAACAACCTTCTCTGTACATTTCCATTTTCCCTTTTCTGTGACTTCTGGGTTTACACCAGTGCTTCAGTTAGTTCCTCAGTTTACCTTGTTACATTGGCACACAACACAAACCACTGTTATCCAGTTTCCACTAAACCTGTTCCAGGGCTGGTTCGGAGCTAGTGCTTAATTTCGAACTGCTTCTTATGCATTTCCAAAGCCAAAGAATTGGCTGTCAGCCTGGAAAACTAGCTCCAAAGTGGCACTAAGTCTTTGCTGGTCTAGAACTCAGAACTAAGAAACTGAAGGATCAGTTCTGATGCTGAGCTCAGCAGTGGTGTGGCGTGGGAAAAATTTTCAAGGAAGTCAAATGACTTCAAATCTATGTCTTGTGAGGGATTATGTCACTGCATGTACAACCAATGTAAGGTAGCCAAATGAGCTATTAAAGCGCCTGTAGAAGGAGAACCTGCTGTGACTGACACACACAACAGCCAACACTTGCGTGTGGGCTTAGACACTTTATTATAAGATACCAAACGTCCTGCTCAAATATGTATAACTGGCCACTGAATACAAAGTACAGATTAAATAATCAGTAAAAGAAGCAGTCATTCATATATTTGCAATTTCAGTCAGGAGATGTACCCTAAGTACATGTATTGGATATTGTTGTGTATGCTTGAAATACACATATACATCCTTATCATTATGCAACATGACCTAAAAGACTAACAACCCAGACCTACACAGGTCTGAACAATCTTCTTTGTGGAAACAACAACATAAGCTGAATAATACATGCAGCTAATTCCTTCCAAGCAAGGTTGAAAAAATATTAGCACATCAGATATTCCACACACAGCTACATGGGCAGTTCAGTTATAGGAAAGCCACAGAGGACCATTCTCCTGTCTTTTATGGTGGTGGTGTGGACAATAACCATGTTGTAGAATTAAACCCATTGGCCCTTATTTCTCCAACCGACAGAGTCCATAGATATATGTATTATTATTTTAGCTTAACATTAGCACTACTGACAAGCCAATCTGAACGAATGTTAAGTTCCCTTTTTAAAAGTCAAAATGCCTCCTTTTTCTTCTCCATATGCAGCTCTAGTATTGGCTTTGGTCTGCCATAACATTTATAAGTTGTTGCTGTAGAGTCAGTTTAGTTTACCAACCTCCATAACTGCTCTTAATAATGTTTCTAATGTTACTGCTGGAAACCGGCTAATGATGACGTTGATCCAATGCTGTGATCTGATTGGTGTGGAAGCCAAAGAGCAACTAACGTCCCTTGGCCTCCTCCTGTCCAATCAGTTTGATATTGGCCTGGCGATAACCTCATCTGATTGGTTAATCTTTTAGTTTGTTTTTTGTTTTTTTGTTTGGTTTTTTTGCCAAGGTAAACCAGCTTCTATCAGGGAATATTTTTTTATTAAAACTTTATTAAAATGTATTTAAACTATGGTACAACTTTCCTTGGCTTCTGGGAGAAAACGCCACTAGAATTCATATGTTTCATGTTCTTGTTTTGCAGAATCTTCGAATTCCGTAAGCTTATTGGAAATAGAGAAAAGTGCAGGTTTCTGGTGCCTGACAACTATCCAGTGTACATAAATAAGGTACTCCACATGTTCTGTCTTTATTGCCCCCCTAGTGTACAATAACAATATTAATTTTCTCTTGTCACAGATACATTTGTTAGTTTGTGCCTTTGTGTGTAGACAGAGGACCACTCTGACTGTCAGATCCATGAGGGATTCTTCATCTCTCCTCTGGAGCACTTGGTTCCTGGAATCTTGCCACCAGAGGCCGTCAAAGCAAGGTACACAACATGATACCTTCAGCTATTCTGTGCTATGTGCTGTGGTATCCAACTTGTGAGTCCTCACAACATGTGTTGTGTCAGGTTCCAGTTTATAGTTCCTAAAAGATGGAAGAAGAACAGACCAGTATGTATCCACTTGGCTGGAACTGGAGACCATGTGAGGCTTTAAACTTTTTAAATTTTAATATATCAGCCCCCACCAAACACAAAATGCTGTTAGCTTGCTATTATCTTCTTTGTATTTTCTGACTCGTGTGTGTGTGTGTGTGTGTGTGTGTGTGTAGTTTTTCTGGCGTCGACGGACCTTGATGGCCAGGCCCATGATCAAAGAGGCAGGAATGGCTTCACTGCTTCTGGAGAACCCTTATTATATCCTTCTGTTGTCCTCTCACATCTGCTTTCTTTTTACTTTTTTACTTTACTTTACTGTGTGTGGTGTCTGCCATCTGTCACCTTCATTTTATTCCTTGACTGATATTTTTTACATGGCTATCGTAAACCCAAGGACCAACTGTAAGCTTACTCTTCTTCTCATTCTAATGACTACACTGATTGATTTATTAAGCTTGACAGGAAGGGCTAGATACTGGATATATGCAGTTTTAAGTTATTCTTTGTCATATGACAGTAAATATGATGTCGGTGCTTGACATTTTTGGCTACTCGGCTGTAGATGCACATTAGTCAGTACCAAACATTGGTTGAGATTAAATGTGGAAACTGTGGGCGGGAATAAACTCACAGCAGTTGCAATAAATCCTGGAAGCAGCAAAAATACAACTACCAAAACAGTTAACGAAACCTCGGAGAACCTTACTGAAGTAAATGATAAATAGTCTGCACTTATATAGCACTTTTCTACCCTACTGGTACAGTGTTTTGCCCAATGACACTTTAACCTATGACAGGAGGAGCCCATCTTTTATCTTTGAAAACAAACAATTGACACAACAATTGACGCATTTAGCAGGTTTTGTAAGCACTTTTTACCTGGCCTTTCTTCCAAAATATTTAATTGTAAATATTAGTTTGTTTTCTGCAATAATCCATTAAAAGTTTATTGATAGCTCAATGAATTAAAATGTATTTGATCACTTTTAAGTCAGAATTTGTTGTATTTGGTGATGCAACAGTAGTCTGGCATATACTGTACTGAAAAACGGGTCAGTGGATTGTGTTACATGAAAGATGTTTCTGGATGGTTTGCTGTTTTTCTGCTGTTCATTCTAACTGCTGTGAATTAGGGTTAATTTCAGAAGTTAATGGTTTAATGTGAAGAGAGATTTACAGCTGGATTGAAGTCAGTGTTAGGTAAACAGGGCCATTATTTTTGAGTATTTTAGGCGGTCCAGTCTAAAGAATGTGTCAGACTTGTTTGTGATGGGAGGGGCTTTAATCCTGGAGTCCACAGTGCTTCTCCGCTGGTTGAAGAGCGAAGGATACTGGCCACTGGGAATGACTGGCATCTCCATGGGAGGATATGTGAGTTGTCAAAATAGCATTCTGTTATTTCCCTATTGAAGTAATTTTCCTTTATCGAATCCTATACATTCCACTGGTATTCTACTGAATAACATGCCTGTCATCTTGCACACTCATACATTTAAAATTTGTAGGAAGGTTGCATACAAATGTGAATGTGTCCAATATAAATCCAGATCCTACCCAAAGATCAGAGTTTTCACCCGTCTGTTATTATCTTTGTGTCCAGATGTCATCATTGGCAGTGACTAACTGGCCATCTCCCATCCCGCTGATTCCCTGTTTGTCTTGGTCCACTGCCTCAAGTGTCTTCACTACGGTAACACATTCCTTCTTCCTGGCGTACAGTAGATCCAGGGCTGGGCTGGCCTTAACAATCCACTCTAGACTTTTGCCCAGCACCATGTACCTACCAGTACCTAAAACACCTCTTAGCGGAATACTGTTCTATATATTCTTCTAAAAATAAAAGTGTGTATATACCAATACAGTTATGAAGAAAAGAAGTGTCTCAGGAGTTGACTAAAATGTTTTCTGCATAAGTGAAAAAGTTGTTTTTATTTTTATGTTATGTGATGTGATTTCCAAACAATAAACCACTGCAGTTCATCATTTATACAAATTAAATAGCTACTAAAACAACTGCTTTGGTATAGTAACAGACTGTAGTGTTACCATGGGGCTAATGAAAAAAGATTGTAAGGATAAAACAAGAGTTAAGCAACTAGTGTTGGTTTTTTCATGCTATGTTATACTTACTCTACTTAGCTTACATGCTGTTGATTGGTTCTGATCCTAGCTCATAATTACTGCTTCCTCTTTAACAGCTCCTGCACTCAGAACCTTTTCCTGGGCTATCCAACATCTACATTTGTTCGTGCCTTTAAATGAAACCATTTTAAATTCACTTTAACGAGCAATAAGCAATAATCAGTTCTATTCTGAGGCCAGGTTTTATTAGCTTTAAGGATGTCCTTAATATACTACAGATTGGCTACAATATGTGTAGTTATCGGAAAAGGGATCAGATTCTTGCTTGTCTTAACAATATGCTCTGTATTGTTTTTGCTGTGACTATGAATTTTTCACCTAAATCAATGTCATTCATTCATCTTGACACTATGTCTGTGTGTTACTTTGCAGGGTGTGCTGAGTAAAGCTGTGAACTGGACAGAGCTGGAGAAGCAGTATGCCATTAACTCAGTGTATGAAGAGGAGATCATTAAGCTGTTGGAGTACTGTGGGGTATGTTATCCTTCAGCCTTTTGAGATCATTGTGCAGACTTGTGCTTTCACACGTGGTCCACAGCGAGACATGGGAGAGTCAGACAAGTTCTCAAATGGAGAGAAGGTCCACTTGATTTCAGTGAGGGCTGGGAGCGCCTGTGTAAAACATGTAAAACTGTTTGTTTGTACAAATATGTGAACTATTAGAACCAAATCATTTAGGCAAGAAATGAGTTGATCAGTCAGCAGCAAGCTCTTATACACAAGCATCAGTAAGTGCAGTGTATTTGTCTTTGTCCACATGTATCAGGCTGATTCCTTTAAGATGAGTTCAGAATCTGTTAAGCATACGGACCCTATAGAGCATCTACTGGGTCTGTCTGGAGAGCAAGCTGAGGCTGGACAAGGCCTTCTGGTTGGCTCTGAAGACGGCAGGGCTGGAGACAGAATAGATCATTTACTGTCATCACATGTCAACACCCATGGGACAAGTTTGGACTCTCTACAAAGGTAAACAAATTCCATTAACACAAATTGAAACTTTGATATGTCTTTTCAGTTTTACCAGATATCTCTGTCACATATGTAACATCTGCTTTTGCTCAATAATATAACATGCAATTTAACTACACCAAAAGTCTTGGATAGTAACATCTGGAATCACTATATAAATATGAATATAGAATAATTACCAGCAAGCTACTGCAAAATGTAGTTAAACTGCTAATTCGAAACACTAGAAAGAGACTTGAAATTGGTCCACTCTGCTCTGCCCAGCCCTCCCTCTCCCTGCTCTGCTGTGCTCTCCTACCATTTGTTTTGCTCTGCATAGCCCTTGAGAGATTAGTCATTATCAATTTACAACAAATAAGAAGCTGTAAAACGTATTAATGAAGCAGAAATTTCTTAAACTTCTCTAAATGGTTACAAGGGTAAGCCTCTGGACTGTTCTGTGACTCTGACCTTACAGGACGTTTCAACAGAACCTCTACAAAATAAGTTTCAAAGCACATTGCTACAAAAAAAAAGTTGAAAATGGTCACGTACTGAGCTGAAGGTTTGACAACACACAGCTCACTACTCTCCAACAGTGCCAAAACCTGACTACACTACTAGTGATACTAGTGATTTCAGATCCACTGAAGGGAAGATGGATGTGTCAGTTTTTGGTTTAACTGTGAATACAGTGAACAATGTAGATGTCTTATTCTTGTCTGGTTTTGCTCTGTGACCCTGTTTGTTTTTTCTTTGCTCAGAAGCCTTCAGACAGGCAACGCACTGCGTGGGAAGAAGAATGACTCCACCAAATACTCTCGGCCATCATTACACAAAGAGTCTATAAGCTTCATGAAGGGAGTGATGGATGAATGTACACATATGGCCAACTTCTCTGGTGAGTTATTATAGTGCTTACAGACAGATTTACTGGCAGAGGATCTGGTTAGTATCAGATGAGAAATAGGACTGAGGAAAACAAAATAGTGTCACAGGGATCAAGTCCAAAAAGGACTAATGCTCAAGCATCTTAAAATAAAGCATGGAGAGAGTTATCAGATCAACCATCCTTGTAGGTGGTAGACATATAACTGCACTCAGCTGTATTCTCCTGCCAAAATAGAATGTTGGGTATGTATCATAAGCCAAGCTTCTGTGAATAGGGCCCAGCCACCTGGGCTTTCGCTCTATGGGTCTTATCCCTCATCGCGCTGAAGAGAAAACTGTCTACCTGGAGTGGGCCATTTTATCTGACCGAACCAAGTGTCCCCTTTCATGTCCGCGTGGATCACATATAAAACAGCACTTTATAGCCAAACCTCAGATGCAGCTATGCCCCTGGTGAAGTGCGCACAAATACCCCCTGGTTGCTTCCCAGATTCCACATACACTGATGTTAATGCTTCAGGAGAGGATAAATGAAAAGTGAAAAGCATACAGTAGCTGTCTGGGCTACGAGCGATAAACAAATTTGTCTTGAGTCGTCAGAGAGAATCACAGCAGATTCCTTGCATTGTCTCATGCGGCAAATAGAGCCACCTCTGCCCGGCCAAACCTGCCCCAAATGTGCAATATCGGATCCAGATGAAGACACCAGTCTCCCTGGCAAGGCCCCTCGTTGTGACATGAAAAAGGATGTCGGTTTCATCAGATGAAAGGGCCCACTCCAGGTGGGCATTGACAATGTTCTCGGACCCACAGAGCGAAAACCCAGGGGGCTGCACACCAATAAGACAGAACAGATCATTTTTGAAATTACTGTTTGACAGGCATTACATTGTGTAGACAGAGATCCCAGATGACCAACTTTTTGTTCTAGTCCCTGTAGACACCAGCCTCATCATTGTGGTCCAGGCCAAAGAGGATGCCTACATTCCTCGCACAGGTGTCCTCAGTCTGCAGGAGATATGGCCTGGATGTGAAGTCAGATACCTTAACGGCGGACACATAAGTGCATATCTGTTTAAACAGAATGTCTTCAGGTAACTGACTTCAACAATATCTGAGCCTGTGTGCTCAGGTATGAACTGTGTGAGCTAGGCCTAAGACTTGATAATTTTTATGTATTAAGCTAATTTATATAAAAATGTAAAATCAACTCAAACGCAAAAGGGTCAAAACTTATTTAGAACTTAAACACAAGGTTTTGCAATTTGATCCAGTGAAAATGTATCTGGATGTATATCTGTTTTATTTGCAGACAGGCCATATACGATGCGTTCGACAGATTCTGCCTGAAGTATCCCAACTTGCACTGTTCCTCCATGTAACAGCACCTGGGCCAGAGGCTGGACACTCGAATCAGCTCCACCTGTCTTCAGACCAGAGGCCTCAGCATTAAGTATGGCTAAGATCTCTTCTACAGAGGCACAATGTGTCTGAGATTTATAGGCTATACTCTTTCTGTTGAGGGTGTGCCTGGGTGCCCCCAAATGACTAAAACTGTAGCAGTATCAAAAATGTTGTGGTTTTCATGTTGCATTGTCTCAGGGACACTCAGGCCTCTAGTTTCATTGTGGTAAACTGGTGGTAATGGGCAGTAGATGGTGGTAGGAATATGTCACCCTGCCCCCTTACCTGGAGAAAACCCTGATAGGACACACACAGGTCCTGTAATCACACTGATATCATATGATAAATATATCAATGCTCCAATAAACTACAATACAACAATAATAGCAGAGAAATCATACTAGTACTAGGTGGGGTTGATATTTGATTTACTTTCTAGTTGTTTTTCTTCGATAACCATTCAGTATGTTTAAAATGTGGGATCACTTCTAGTATTTTTCATTGTCTGTGGCAGATTCTCACACGATCAAAGTGAGCTGTGTACACACAGCAGAGCCAGACTAATTTATCAGGTGATTGGTGTCTGAGTTTCTAATGACCAATAAGTAACAGGATTTTTTTAATATATTGAAAAGACAAACTTTTAATTTTTTTCTGTCAATATAACTAGTGGTTCCTTAATAATAATTCCTATAAAAGATTGTATGTTAAGAAATAAACATGAGCCAAGACATCACTATCAGCCCCAAATTAAAAACTTAATGAAGTATTAATTAAATCTGAAACAATGCAGCATATTGAATCATCTAATTGATAACAACCACAGTACTGACTGTTCACTCTCCTACTCATACATACTGTTCTCCACTTAATGCTGCTTCACATTAAAACACCTTCAGCTCCTCAGCTGCATCTGTCTCATATTTCAGACAGTAGCTGGCCAGCCTGTAGCACTAACCCATACACAGTTACCACAGTAACCGCAGGTGTCACCTGCACGTCACCAGCCATTATTTCCTGTAGTATTAAGCCACATATAGTAGCCCGGTGTTGGCTGTCCAGTGACTACAGTGTTGCTAGTGGTAAAAAATCAGAGGCCTTAGTGTTTCTGAGACATTCCTGGATCCATATAACAAGCAAGAGCGAAGGACACCAATAGCCTGGTTTATTTGGTCCTATATTATATTATGTGTCATGTATGTTGTAATAATGTTCATGAGATTCTACACATAAATCTGATACTGTTACAGATCATTTAGTCACAGATGAGCAGTAAATGGAAGCTAATTGTCACTGTGCTGCTTACCTGTACTGTGAGACTGTTTACCCACAATGTTCTGCTCCCCAATGACAACATGCAAACACAACATTTTTATATCAAGTCATATAAAATTAATTTGACTGCAGCCACTGTTGTTCACTCAGGGCCGTAAAACATTTGGTCATTTCAATATTCGATTTTTCTCAATAATTAAACCGTAATTCAGAGTGTCCATAGACTGGAATCAAGGAGGATATAAGGAGAATGTCAGATCAGTGCAAAATTAGCCAAGTGAAAACAGCATGTCAGCATTTACTGTACAGTTTAATTATTAACTGTTGAGTTAAATGACATACTTTTAAAAGTTGCTACAAGTTCATTTATGTGCATGTAAGTGATTGTTTTAACAAAGTTACTTAAAATATACCATAAACATAAAACAGTCAGTTAAAATAATACGATCATCAAAGATATGACATACATAAGAGTGTGTGACAGTGGTGAAAAGAAGTTTTCAGAGTGAAAGTATCAATACCACAGTGTAGAACTTATAAACCAGTATTTACCTGGAAGTGTGGATTTTGCAGTTATATGGCATACTGCATACTCTTTGTCTTGTTAATTTTATTATTTTAAGCAACAATAACTCTAGTTATCAAATAAATGCAGTGGAGTAAAAGTGCAATGTTTGCCTCTGAGATGTAGTAGAAGTATTAGGAAAATTGAAATACTCAAGTAAAGTATAAATGGCTCGAAATAATATTTGAGTAAATATACTTGTTTACTTTCAGCGTATGGTCAGATTATGTGCAGGTGGCTGCACATATCTGCTAACATATCATCACATCAATACATCAGTGATCATAAAGTAGAAAATGTAAAGCAGCAAAAAGAGATTAAATCTGACGCATTGTTGTCGATCATAAGTAGATTAGAATTTCACTTTAAAATAAAATTGTAGCTGTAATCAATAATTGATATTCTGAATGAGGAATTAACTGTCAGCTTTGATATTTTCAATATTTTTTCATTCACTGATGCATGATTAATTCATGTTTTAAAAATCCATTTCAGAGATAGTATGACATGATGGACAGATTTGGAGCTTTTAATAGAGAGAACATTAGGATCTGTATCCATCCAGCACTAGTTAGTGTTATTAACTAGTTGTGTAGGTCTAACAGAACAACAGTGTCTGTGGTCAAATGTGATGTTAATTCACATTTCAGGATGGGTCCACTTGAAAGCACTGTCCAGGTCACAGTGTTGCACTGTGTATTGTATAGCTGCTGGCTATTCAGGCACTGAACTGCAAAAGGGGAGAAAGTATTTCCACAAGCAGATTTGATCATGTGATCACTCAGTGGCAGCTGGCGTGGAAACAAAGTGACTCATGTGCCCGGAAAAAGCAGAGATGTGGATACGCTGTCACCGCTCTGCCTCTTTCCCACAGTTGTTACTTATGGTATTGCAACAATGGTATTTTAATCATTTTTGAGTTAATGAATGACAATTAATACGTGTTCTGAAAACTTCACTGAAAAAAGACATAATCACAGAGCCTTCTGAGGTGTGTGGTGGGGGGCTGGGGCCATCCTAAGAGACTAGGCACCATCATTGAGTCCAGTATGCAGTTCTCCTTAATACACCAATGAGGAAAAAGACTATCTATGGTTTCACACTTCAGTGGATTTCCCTTCATTGATGACCAGTCCCGTGTCACATTTTTCTGACTGGTTTTAATATATGCTGTATGTGTTTTATGTTGTGGATGCTATTTTCCTGTTGTTCCAGTCAGCCATTTCTACAAGGTATGAAAGTCAGGCTCTTAATGCAGTACAGTGAACTAGATTATAGATCAGGCTGCTTTTTTCTGACACAAGCCCAAAAATGTGGTGGCCAGACCAGACCTGAACCCATCAAGTGTACTGTATTTCATGTCGGAACCCATCACCAACGCAGTTTAATTTTTTTTTTTATAGCCATTCCATTGTTTTTAATAGAACTTTAATGTAGATTTTTTTAAAAGCCTGGATTCATGTAACCTGTGTTTTAGTTCAAAATATTTACAAGTGAAACATTTAGAGAGCAAGTGCAGCTACACCTGTTTAGCCTAAACTTTACCTATGTCACTGAACCCAAACATGATTTCTCAATTTCTGATCAAACCTGACGGGTTCCATCGGGTCTGGTTCAGGTATCCACCCTCTACAGTGATCATCAGTTTTACATGTTGCCTGTGACAAAGCTGTTCAAACACATATTGATATTTCTGCAGAAGATCACCTCATGATACAAAGACTTTACTGTGAACAGACATGAACAGAAGTCCGTGTCTGGAACAGCAGGAAAAGTCTAAGTTCTAAAACACAGTGGCATGGTTTAGAAAATGGCTGGCCTACGCACTTGGGATTCCCCTACAAGAACTCACTGATGCTGATTCCTTCAGCTCAGTACTATAAATAGTCTAGTATTTGCCAATGGAAACCATTTGCCTTTAGACCTTTTTTATCAGCAGACATTTTGACTTGTCTATAAGACTCACTCAGGATTACCATTGCATGGGGTAGATAAAGTCTGTGCTCTGTGGTAGAAGGAAAATAGATGATTTTACAGTCCAAAATGTGGCTCCAGATGGGATATAAAGGATGGGTTCACAGAAAAATGTCATTCCTCCTGTGGGAAAAGTGAAACGTTACAGGATTAAAATCACTAAGAAGAGCAGGTGATGTTCAAGTGACTACACCTACAGGCACAAATCTAGATGAAAGGAGGCTGGTTAGTGTTGTTCCATTTCCCTCATGTTTCTGTGCCACTGACACAACAGACCTTCTTTATCCAGGCCAGGCTGTTGGCCATCTAGTACAGTTCTAGTGGTCAAGTTTCAACAGCTTGGTTCTTTTTGTATTTTTACATTTGTACAAATTGTTGAAGCGCACCCCTGATTGCTTTGTTCCTGTTTGATTTAAAACAACATGTTGTTAGTAGGACCTGATTTTTTTTTAATGTATTTGAAAACTTTATCTACACTAATACAGTGGTGCTACACATCCAAAACACACCGCAATACTGTAATGTGAGTGAAACAATAAATTGATTGAACTGGTACAATTCTGGTGTCACTCCATTTCTGATTTTTAAAACACATCAGTGAGCCTCAGCACCTTCGTTAGCAAGAACACACTGTAGTTTGACTCAATTCCACACATGCTGCTGTAAACACGCACTAGAAAACCAAATGTAGGTTAATCCGCCACTGAAAATAGTCCACAGTAAATGCACTAGTTCATGTTTGATTGAAAACTACAAAATTACTGAGCCTGTTTCAGAAAGATCAAGGCCACTGGAAACACTCAAACCTGGTCCTACCGTAGTTGTACTGGGGGGCTATAAAGAGTTCCTTGGACATCTTGACCTATGTTCTGACATGCAGTGTAAACGCATCTCAAAGAAAAATAAAGCAAACACAATGCACCTGACTGCAATTTGAAGATACTTAGATAATTTTATTTTTAAACATTTTTAACAAATGTGCTAAAATGTAGTTTCAAAAAATATTGTGTCATTGTGGGTTACTGAGTGTAGTGTGTAGTTTAAGTTACATTTAAAACAAAGTGTACAAAAAGTGAGCGGTTTCTATTACTTTGTCATACGGTGCTTCACGTAGCTGTTACGTAATTTTAATAAACATATAATAGACTTATGAGCGTCGGTTTTATTTGTATTCTTATTTGCTCTTTTAAAAAGACTTTTACTTTGTAGTTTGTTTACATGTGTGAGGTGGAGCCGGATGTAACGTCAGCTGCAGTGCGCAGCAGCTGATCGGAGCAGATCAGATCAGTCCGACGTTCTTGTTATTTTCTGATGAGAGAACACCTGGAGCTCGCGACGCTCTGTCCACCTGCTGCTGTTCCTGCCGCGTTCCTTCAGCGGGAAACGGCGGCGCGTGCTGTTGACGCTCGAGCCATATCGAGCCCCGCGAGGCCCGTTTGTTTTGGTCGTTAACATCAGCAGGCCTAACGTTACTTGCGACGCTAAGCTAATTAGCTAGCTGTCACTGTTAGCAGCTCTCCTGAACGTAAACTAGCGTTTGTAGGTAAAGGCTCGGGCAACAGCCTCCCAGCACCGAGGGCTGACGGTCGTAAAGTCGCTGAATATGAAGGTGTTTCCTGCGGTGAACGTGTAGCACTCACAGACGGCGTATCCTGCAGCAAGATGTGGCTTAAACTCTTCTTCTTGCTCCTGTATTTCATAGTGCTCTTCATGCTAGCGAGGATCTTTGAGGCAGTAGTTTGGTATGAAACCGGAATGTTCGCCACTCAACTGGTTGACCCAGTGACTCTCAGTTACAAGAAGCTGAAGACCATCCTGGAGTGCCGGGGGCTGGGGTACTCCGGGCTGGCTGAGAAGAAGGACGTCAGCGAGCTGGTGGAGAAATCAGGTGTTTGTCAGAGGCGGAGCGATCTCAGTCCTTATCTCTTATCGTGTTAAGAGACTGTACCCTATCTAACTCAATATTATAACTCTAATACCAGACTAGAATAATAATTACCGGTACTTATTCTTCAAAGTGGAGTTGAGCCCGATGAATTACGCAGTCCAATGTTAAAGGGCGACTTCACAGACTTTTATCTTGCTTCCAATGGTTCCATCTTGGACCATACACCTACATGTTGTTTTAAACTAACCTCTACAGAAAAATCTCTCTCTGTTTCTGGCCAAAAAAATATTTTCTTTTTGTTGATGTCATCTGCAGAAGCTGGCTGGCCAAATGATATGAGCGATTAGATTACATCATCTTTCTAGGCCATAGGCAGTTAGATATTTTATTACAAGGAAGGTGGAGAGAAGTTTTCATGTACTCTTTAAGCTAGAACCACAGGAGGCAGGTTGAATGTTGCTGTATATCAGCTGTCATTTATATGTCGGCAGGTGAACTGGTGATTTTTACTGAGTTGGTTTAGTAGTTTGTGGGGTACAACAAAGATAAACTAATGTGGACAGTGCAACGCTCCTGCAGCAAATGCTGCCTCCATGAAGGAGTTCTAATCAACTGCCTAAGTGTACTAACTCAGTAATATATATATCATTTATAAAACAGCAGCATGCATTCTCTGAGATTAAAGGAAAGGGTGGAAGCTTGAGCACATTGAATACAGAGAGGTCACACCTCTGTGTGGATTATATTTCTAG
>OMLM01006838.1:6002-34128 GCA_900302695.1 Helostoma temminkii | reverse complement strand
TTTCTTTGATAAAGGTACTTTTACTTTCTATTTTGTTTTTCATATTAATTATTTCCTATTAATAGTCTTTGTTTAAGGTCACGGGCGGTTGTCTAAGCATTTCACTGCATATCGTACTGTGTATGACTGTGTATGTGACAACTGACAAAAGACAATGAATTTGTTGTATTATTTTACCACTAAGAGAGTGCTTTGCAGTAACTTAAATTTCTGCATAAACATTCCGTGGGATCTCAGGAGAGGGCTGCAAAAGTGCAGTTTGATTGGCTCTTAGAACCAGATTTGGTGCACAACACAGCTCAAAAGAGAGCTATGTTACAGCAGCTTCATTCTGTGTATCTTAGTAATTATTAGATTGATTTGGGGGTGGGAGCCTTCTCTCTCAGCGCTGCTTCACACTGATAGATAGAGTTTCATCACAGACTTTGTAAGAGCCATGATCTACTGCTAAACAAATATGTACAGACTGAGAGATGAGTGAAACTGAAATGGAGAGTATTGATGTATCATTAATCCCATCAGTGTTTCAACAGTTCTGCTTCTCTGGACACCTGCCAACATTTCCCATAGTTCAACACAGACTTATTGCATTACATTATTGTCCTCCTGCTGTGCCTCCCCATAAGCCGCAGTTTGGGCAAACCACATGTATCAGATCTGGAATAATTCAAACAATGATGGATACAATCACTGAATTCTGTTGCCTTGCTTATCACCTCAGGCCAATAGGTTCCATCACATTCCCAGAGACCCAAGTTTATGTCAGATGTTTATGTCAGAAGAGAAGGCTGTGAGAAATCCCACATTAAATCAATAAAATAAAAAGGAATGTCCTAATTAAACAGGATGGATCAGATCATATACGTGTGCACAGAAAACCAGTTCCTGCGGAAACAGAGAACACGTTGGCCATTCTCTGAGAGAACATGCTAACCTCAATGTTTCAATTCACTTTAAAGTTAAAGTAATCTAGAGTTTAATGTGACTGCAGAACGTGATTCTGAAAGCATACATGTTTCATTGTACAAAGAAAGACACTAGTGAAAGTGGGCTGGCCGCATATGGTCTATGACCTATGGTTTATAGGTCATGTGAGGCAACACAGGCCTTAAGGTTTCTAGGGTTTGTACATAAGCAGTGAAGAACTGCGACTTTGACTTTACGTCACTCAATTGACATCTCAACCGGGTATTGTTTTTTTTTTTTTCTCCAAAATGTCAGACCCGTCTATAAGTCAGTGAACCAGAGCCCTAGATTTCCAGGAATCTGAATCAGATCATGCTTATACCATATTTAACACTTGATATGTTTATTTAATAACAACAGTTCATAGACATTAGACAGAAAAGCCTGAATGATAAACAAATCAGATAAACTGTGAATTAGCCACATTTGGAAACAATTTAATGCATATAAATGTTTACTAATGATTACTCTCTCTGAAATAGTAAATAAATCATTGGGGACTGACTTTTTAAAAGGTGAGGCACTGAGAAGGCGAAACCTTTGCAATGGCCACATCACCCAATATAAACTTGAATGCACTTGAAGTCAGAAAAAATATATTTTCTCCAAAAGATCATCAAAATGCTTCTTTTTTGAAACAGAGTCTTCTGCTAGGTAAAATCCCAAAGCAATAAACAATATATCTCCTGAAAGCATCTCAGGAGCCAGACACACACTGAATTCCTCAATCCCTCCTCTCTCCCATGTCTAATAAATTAAGGAATAAGCGGGGTTAGGGAAGTCAGATCAGCAAGTGCATTAGATTTGATTATTGCCTTTGCCTCTGATGCTGTATTATTGCTTTGGGATCCCCAGAGAAGGGCTGTCTACACCAAAGGTGGAACTCAAAAACTCATGTTGGTAAAATTGGGCAGCTGTGAGGAAGCCGTGGGAGAAGATGAGGGCAAGGTGAAGGCAGAGGGAGGAATATACGAGGGCCTTGGAGGAGTCCTGTCTTAATAAGAGCGTCTGGTTTCGTAGGAGATGAGGGAGAGATGAGGGTAGATTGTGTGGGGGAAATAGAAGACAAATAGGGTGCAAGGGAGGGAGACAGTTGAGTTGAGAAGGTAAAATCTGTAGCACCGAGCAGAAAATAATATCAGGATTTATAATAATAGCCAGGACTGTTTTAATGTCAAAGGGGAAATAAGGCAGTGCAGCTGTTCTGACTAGGAGGAGAGGACCATCATCACTGTGAATCTGATATAACAGCACAGTATGAATCCCAGTCGATCATAATGCGATATGGCAGGGTAGCGGCCTATTAGTCGTCTTAGTAACTGAAGCCAGTTCAGGTTGCTGGGCCAGAGCTGCAGCCTGTGGAGATTTTCACACCCACAGAGAGTAAATGTGTGATGGGGAGCTAGAAGCATTTTTAACTCTATCAAGATTGATTGTGTCAGTGATCCTCTTCATCATGCCCGTAAGCAGTGGCACTTTAATACACATACGGTAAGTACCGTCGATACCATGTCACTTATAGGTCGTTGAGCATGCAAGGAAAGAATGCCTTAAAAATCTGGTTATACACATTAGGAAAGATGGATGAAACAATTAATACACTAAAAAAGTTTGTGAAATCATCATCATAACATCTGTCTTCATTTTCTTTTCTTAGAGCTACAGGGAAAATGGGAACAACAGGAAGGGATTAGCAAATGCATTACTATATATTAAAAATGAAGAAATGCATGTATCTAAAATGGCAAAACTATATGATGCCGAGAATGGATGGAAAACCAAGTGAGGCAGGCAAAATGAGCAATCAGAAGTAAGTTAATCATTGACAGAATAATCAGCCATGGGCCTAAAATAAGCAGAGCCAGAATGAGTTGATATTCAATTCAATTCAAGGCTGATTGATAATAACTATTTGCAAAATAAAAGCATGCTAATATGAGTACTCAGTCAGTAGTCACTGAGTCGGTCATTAGCAGACTGAAACTAACAAATCCAATATCAACTATAAGATGATATATATGTAAAAATTTCTGTCAGGAGTCAGGTTCATAGGTGTGACTACTGGGGAGGCAGGAAGAGAGAGCAATAAACACATTTATGTTGAAGCGTTGAAGTTTGTGTACAACATAATTCTCTTACAGATCATAGTTGACGTTAAAACATTATTTGTCCAGGATTCTGATGCACCAGTAACTGGACCTTCCAGACAATTTTTATATTAATCTGTGGGAAACTTTGTTTAGGCGCATTAGGGTGATGTTGCACTACATAATGAACAGGTCATTCTATATCATTGTAAAAGCATATGTAATTTAAGAAGAGACTTTTATTTTGGCTGGTATAGACCCTCTTCTGGTTTTGCATACTTTGTATGTTCCTGTGTTCCTGATAATATTATTAATATGGTTTTGAAGATCAATTTGTATTAATGATGTTCAGAGTTAATATTCACATTTGAAGGATGTTCTGCATTCACAGGAAGTACCATGCTTGTTTTATTTTGAAAGGGCCAGCATCTGATGAGTCAGACTTCCTCTTTCCAATGACACAGTGTCTCTTATTTTCTAATTTTCCCACCATTACAGAGGATTGTGAATAAAAACACAACACAACACAGAGTCACACACTGAACACTGAAAAGTCCAAAGTACATTGTGAAGTGTGATACAATGGAAGTGTACATTGCATTCAACCCTTTCAGATATGTAATTATTTGCTGTCCATGTAATCTATGCACTTTAATATGCCATATCCAGACATTAAGTATAATCAAACTACCTTTTACTGAGATAGATAGATTGCAGTGTAGCCTATGTGTGATATAGGCTCCAGCCAGTGTTATTGACTGCTGTAGCTTCAGTGCAGATGTAGCAGGAGGTGATGCATGGTTTTCTAAACAACTATTAATCGCCTGAGTGCTCACATGAGAATACAGTGTAACATTAGAAAAATAAACTGTGAAAGGAAACCCAGTTTGAAGTGTTTACCCTATAACTTTAGCTATGCTAACAAAGCAGAGGTGTTATTTCCGGCTTGGGTGCAGAATCCAATTTCAACCTCAGCGCCAATCAATATGCCGTTTGAGGCTCAGCCAGGCCTCATTATCCCACATTCTCTAACAATACTATCTAAAGACTTTTATCTTGAGAAATTATTTTGAAATAATTATGAATTGCTGGTTCATTTAAGGAGGAAATAACCCTGATATCATCACAGAAAGCAAATGACACTCTGTTATTCCTCGATAATGACATGCTTTCATTCTTCAAAAGAAAAATAACTGATACTTTAAAATGCTGAAGGTATTAACGGTACTCCACGGACACATTATCAAGTGCGCATCCATTAAAAGCTGTGTTCAAAAAGACTGACACACTCTTTCTATCGCTCCAAACGGATTAAGGGAAAACATCAGCATCTCTGCTAAATATGGGAAAATGAACACACGCAGACACACACAGCCACACACATACTAAGACAAACAGAGGAGAATAAAATGATTTGAAATAGAATTATTTCTGGTCCAGTGCACTAAGTAAAAATCAATTCCCCATTATAGAAATAGGATACAGAAAGGAATTAAAACTTAATGAGGTTTTCCAGCTAGAGTCCACCCACTTTTTAACCCTGCAGCTGGCAGCACCACAAGGCGCAGCATGTATATGTAAGATTATGTGGCTCTCGAAATACTCTGTGTGCACTCACGTGTACACATAAGCCCTCTCTCCTGTGCACGCAGGCGACAAGATGACAGTAATGCTGCTGCATCCTTCAAATCTTCCTATTCCTCACAGGTATTCAGACTCATTTGTCTCTTTGTCACACACACCCCTCACTTTCTGCTGGCAGTATTGATCTCCAGTTGATCCACGGTGACAAAAGACAAAGCTTTTCATGTGACAGGCAATTAGATAGTTGTGGAGCCTGCAGAGCCCAGCCACAGCACAGACTGGGTAAACACTAACAACACCAGTTCAAATGGAAGGAGATCGTCCTCAAGTCATCTACGTCTCCTCTAACACCTCCTGGTTTGACTCACTGCCTCTCAGCACATATTGATTTTAGTATTATTAGCTCTTGAAAGAGATACACACAGTTGGGTGGCATAACTCAATCAATCAATCTATCCATCCGTCATCCAGCTTGTTATTTCCATAATACTGGCACAGGTATGAACAGTCTGATGTACATTATAATGCATTTATTATGTGTGATGATGGTTACCTTTGCAGACAAAGATACAAAAGGTAAATGCAAAGGGATGGCTTGATAATTTTATCAATTTAAGATCAATATCTTTCTCATGTTTGTGTGTCGTGTATGTAGCTTAGCATTTAAGACTGGCAACATGGCAAATAATGTGTTTAAAGAGAAAAAAATTGCACCTGTCAACAGTTCTCAACATGACGTGTCTTGTTGTTTAAAAGGAAGTGTTTATATCTACTTTGAATGGCCGTATTTAAAGACACGGTGAAAAGCCTGCTGTGCACAGCCTTCTTCTCTCTGCGTCCCGCCGCCTCCCTGATCTCTCCAACAATTGTGTCTTTTGTGCATCTTTTCAGTCTTGACACAAATAGAGATAATGACATACACTTCTCCAAACGCTCTCTCATTTCACACTGTTGCACTTGGTTGTATGAAAAAGAGTCCTATGAGGAATTAAAGAAGAGCTCTGAGGGGGTTCAAACCGTGTCCCAATCTCCACACACCTAGTTAATTACAGTTTGAAGCGGGTGTGATTGTTGGATTGTTGATTTTAGAAAGTTACAACAATTTTCAAAGCACACATATTTGCCAACAGAAAGAAAGTTTGATATGCCTTTAAAAGCTATGTTCTATAGGACCACACACACTAAAGCCTGATGCTTCCCTTTGGCATGTGTGAGCTACTGGAATAAATTGTCACTAAAACCACAAACAGTTCTGTAAGTACTGTTAGAATTGGATACACCAAGGATTCAAAGACGGTATCCAGTCTGTTGTATGAAAATTGCTGTGTGTACATGCCAAAACATGTGTTTGCTTACACTTTGCAGGCCACTGCACAGGTATTGAGCAAGTGCCATTCTAACTTCAGTTTTACTTCACCTTAATATCACAAAACAGCTTCAGTGAACACTGTACAATACATCAATCCAATATGAAAGCAAACTCACTTGTAATGGGTCTTTTGACAGCGGCCATATGAGTAATCACACCAGCATCCCAAACAGAAATTCAACTAATCGTCTGATAACCAGACTGCTGAGCCAATTAATCATGCATCAGCATATCCACCAAAATTAGCTGTGGGTGACCAGTTCAGAAAAGGAAATCAGATATAAGCTGTTCAGTGTCTGCCCAGGTTAGTTCCCCCTATGTTTGATGCTGCATCAAGAAAAAGCAGGTACACTACCTATGAGTTCAAAAAACCACACCTAAGTTTAGAGGTTACATATAAATAAAAATAGCCACTTGTAGGGAAGTGAGTGAGCGTCTGCTCAGCTCTGTGCTTCTCTGTGGGTTGGTAGCTGCCAACATTGTGTACCTAGATACAGTGGGTATTTGGCAGCTTGATGACAGTCTGTCAACATGTAGTAGGTTTAATACTGGGATGACAAACAAATACAATAGGTGTAGCTGTTTGATTTCAATTTAATGAGCAAGAAGATGGATACGATGTATACAAGTGTTGTGGAAAATATCCCTGCTAGTTAAAGTTAATCTTAATGAATCTGATGATTATCTCCTGTTATGACACGATCACTTGTATTATCTTAATCCATCAATGCCCCTTAGACTGCCCCATGCTACTCCATACTGCTTGCAATTAACAGTGTGATATAATCACATTCCAACTTATGATAGGCTGAGCTAGGAGTGGTGTGGGTGCAGTTCCTAAGGCCTACGCTGCTGCTTTCCAAACAAGGTTTTTAGAAGAAAGAGGAGAAATGTGGAGCAAAATGGACTTTAGATTTACTGGTATTGATCAAAGGATGGTATGTACCAAATAGATGTGGTTGTAAACAAATTACTGTGGTGTCGCAAGGAGTTATGGATCCTGGCATCAGATTATTTAAACCCCTGGAAGGTCAGAATGATGATTATGATAAATTGTGTTTAGCTGGATAGATAATCTTCTTAATTATGATGAAACTGAATATGTTTGGGAGGCATTACACGCTGGCCCGTGCCCTCATAAGATACTATTAATGGATGGAGAGGGAGCAAATAAAAGGGTTTTGTTTTGTTGGGAAACAGGTCGACAGCCTTTCAAACATTGTTAGATGTGATGGGTCGTGATCCACTGAGAGCAGTCTCTGCCCACCGCTGATAAATGGAAATCCTGAGGATTAGCTGTGTCCCTGTGGGCAATGCCATCCAATCCTCTGTGATCATACATATATTTGTGTGGGATAATTGTTATGCAGTTAGTGTGCTGCAGTCTATAAAACACACATTCATTAACATGCACCGACAAAATGCCTTTTGTATATTGTACATACATAAATAAAAACATTAAAATGACATCCAACCCAGTGCTGATATTGTGTTTGTGTATTTATAAAATTCTCATGCAGAAATTAATCTAAAGAACAACTTGTCTTACGTAGTTCAGTCAGTTCAGTCAACTCATCAGGAAGTAGGAAAATTAAAAGCTTTGTTAATTTATTTAGATGGGTCATATCTAATGAAAACATTTAAATTATTTTTTTTTGAGGCACAGTAAAACTGTTCTCATGGTTAGTAGTAGTTGCATATGTACAGAAGCGGAACAAACAAGAATAAAAAAGTGTAATACAACTCTGTGCAGTGGTAACACACATTCTGTGAGTGTGTGTGAGACAATGAACACATTTGATATTCTAGTGGTGATGTGTGTCCTTTTAGTGAAGGTATTTGTCATATGCTGGAAAATAGTGTGTTTGTGTATGTTTTGTATGATCATGGGATACTATCACTGAAGGCTACATAGGGAAGTCCCGCTCCTTCTCATCTTCTGGTCATCAATGTGAGAGGTGCAGTCAACCAAATTTAACACATATAATTGAAAATTCTAAACAATGAAAAGCAATTCTAATATTGAATCTCAAATATGACATGATGCATGGACAGATCCTGTCACAACTGTAAAACAATAACAACGTGCAAAGGTCCATATTGATACAGAGAGTGATAGAGCTGGATCATTAATTAATTAAAATTGTTGGTGTATTTGTGTCAGTCTAGAATATGAATGTGTGTGTACACAGTGCATGGTCTGAGGTCAGTGTTCCCTGTCAGAAACTGTCAGATTGCTCTGTCCAGCTTGGCAGTGAGCTGCTGTCCCAAGTGAAACAGTTTAAATGTCTTAACAGTACAATGGAGCATGAGATTGACAGATTGGTACAGTGACTGCAGCGTTTTACTGGACTCTGATGGTACAGAAGCAGCTGAGCTGGAGGAAAAAATGTTCAGTTTGCCAGCTGATCCACATTTAAGTCCTCACCATGATCGTGAGACCAGGTAGTGTCAGAAAGAATGAAATCACAGATGCAAGTATCTGGAATGACGCTCAGCCCAGCCACTCCACAGAGAAAACTGAGAGTTTGAGTAAGAAGCATCTGGAGGTAGATCAGAGTCACTGCTCCTTCACATCCAAAGGTGCCTGAATGACTCCAGGGTGGGCTTTGGCATCTGATCATCAGCTGCATACTGTCTCGTTCACCAGAACATACAAAATTGGTAGGAACACGCAGGATAGATTCTTATGTCAGGAGGACATGAACTACTGAGTGTGTGTGACTTGACACTAGTTATCCAAAAAATACTGTACGTCTCAAATGAATCTGTTTTTTTTTGTCCCAAAGCTCCTCCCAGACCTTCTGCCGGTCTGATCCCTAACGGACACACATGTTTGAAGCTATTGCTGCCAAAGCACTATTAACCAGTTATGAAATCCATTCCTTTAGCTTACTTTTTTTCAAAAAGATATAAGATAAAAAAACATATTAGGGCAAAGTGAATATTGATATTTGGGACTGATTACTGTACATTTTATGACCAGAAAACCTGGAACACATATTAGTTTGTATCTTCTCATTACACATCTATGAATGTCCCTGTGTATCAAAGCATTAATGTGCACTTACTTAAAGCATGAAATAATTTGTGATCAACATCAAAGTGAGTCTTTATTTTTCTTATCTGTTGCCTACAGGCTTTTAATTATGCATCCATGTCTTCGCACACCAAGCAGAAAAGTTTGGGATTCAATTTTGTCTCTGCAGTGCAAAGCACTGAGATGGAGAGGATGTGTTTGGGAAATAAAACAATCCATCACTCCAGTCTATGGAAATTAGTTCACAACAGTATGAAGAGCGACATTCTCTTGATGTAAAGAGATATCACGAGAAAGACCCTGCACACCCAGAGGCAAAGCCTGACTCAAGGACCACAACATAACAGCAACCTGATTGAATAAACTCGACAACAGCTTTAAGTTAAACCACTATGTTCAGTGCATAGTTCCACACACGGATCAGGTACTATAATGGCTCTATTTGGGTAAAAACAAATGGCATAAACTTGCAGTGTCCAGATGTGCAAACTTAACTGAGACCTATCCACACAGACTCCATGCTGTGATTGCAGCTAAAGGTGCATCTACTAAATACTGACCTGAAATGGATGAATATTAATGCAAACACTGACCTCACCTTTCAATTGGCATTACTTTGTAGAAACCTGTTTTCACTGACATTAATGAGGTATTTTTTCTAAATACATTTTCATGTCATCATCAGCTTATTCTGACTATGACTGATTTCATTCACTGATGTCAATAAAAGGGTGACACATTCAAGGGGTTAAACACGTTTCATAGGCACTGTATGATAGATATTGTTCCTAATGAGCCTGATTATTCTTTCCATAGGTTTGTGTGGATGCAGAATTAATAAACTGAGAATAATCATTTCAAACTGGTGGTGAACCATATGAGGCTTAGTCATACTGCAGGTTCTTGCAATAGATGAAAACAGACAAGCACACACAGCATACATATATATGCACACATCCAGCTACAGACCTCATCTGAATGCTTCCACAACTTGAGACTTTTCTGACTCAGTAACTCACTTGATTTCTCCCATAATGACCACATCAATATGTCTCTTAAAAGCATCAGACAGAACTAATGAAGCCTCCGTACACTAGCTCACATCCAAACCCTGCCAAGATAAATCTATTGGTATTGACAAAAGCATGTACACCCATGATTCCTGTCCTTCCTTCTTGTCAGTCACTCCTCACTACCTCATATCACATGAGAACATTGACAAGAGTGACAGATTTTTACTGACTAAAACTGAAATTCCTTTTAAAAAGCTTTAAAACACATCAGATAAATGTCATGTTTATGTACATTTTAGAAATCACATTTGCCAATAAAGCTATGAAGGAATATCATTAGTGCTGGTTTGGAAATCATTCACTTAAAAAATGAGTGTTGGTGTGAAGAATGACAAAAAAAAGTACTTTGTAAAATTGTACTTCCACATACCTGGGCAATTACAGCAAGGAATGATTGCTAATTGCTACATTATACACCAAAATGCTTGTGTCACACAACTGATATTCTTTTATTTGAATCAATCCTGTGTACACTGCAGCCGTTATCCCATTTTTCACTTCGAGTCAGTTGGTTTTGCATCCTGATTTACTAAAGGTTTGTGCATACTAAAATATATACAAACACAATATCAATATCTATATCAATATCAGAACACAGACTGTGTTCAACATTCAAAATGAGTAAAATACCATAGAGCACGGTGTGGATGTTGCATCTTTGCCTTTGTGAATATGCAAAGTGGGGCTTTTTTGCCAGGAAGTCCAATTTCATTTAGATTCATGGTAATAGTTAGTGCCCATCTCTTTTGATTCTATGTTTTTGTGTATGTGTGTGTGTGTGTGTGTGTGTAAAAACACAAAAAGAATTGTCTTAGTCTTAGTATTAGGTAATTACCTCTTGATTACTTGATCATTAACAGGTGTGCAGACTCTTTTTCAGTTTTGGCAGTTTGATGGTCAGGAGCTTTCAGGCATGTGTTAACAGAATGGGAAGAGGGGAGGAGAAAAGCAATTTTGAGTCTAGCATTGTACAGTGAGAAAGATTATTCATAGGCGGAAAACATTCATGACAGTTGCCAGTCTTCTCTGAGATAAAAAAAACACACCTGACAGCTACATCTCAGACTGAGCATGTAGTTGTGCAGCAATGCTTAAGCCTATGACAGCACAATTAGAAAATAACTTTGTTTGGAAGAATTACTCTAGAAGAAAGTCTTAAAAAAACATGAAAGCTGAGGTTTGCAAAACAGCATCAGAACAAACCACAAGAGTGGAACAATCTCCTGTGGACAGAAGAATTTTGTCCTTAATTCCCAACGCCATGTTCAACCCAGCTGAAATGCAGAGGCATAACCTTAGGAGAGCTGTGAATAAGTGAATTCTTAAAGCCCTTAGTGAACTTAAGCAATGTTGTAGAACCAAGGATGAAAATTTCTTCACAATGATGTAAGAGACTGATAAAGTCAAGCAGGACACGATTACTTCAAGTTATCACTGCTGATGGTGGATCCACAAGCTACTCAATCATGGGAAGCATTTTTTTAATATGCATGCTTGTTTTTTTTTTTCCCCAGATGCTACCTGAGCAGTGTGGATGGCCCACTCTGTACTCAGTCATCAGGTGTGTGCTGCTTCCAGACTGTCAAAGACTAGAAGGGTGACCTCACCAGAACTCTTTACTAGTCTTTAAGTGTGTGCAGGACTTGAACAGACTTCAGAGGTGAGAAGGTTTAGTATGCTCTGCAGCAGTACAAAGGAAATTATCATCTCTGACAGTGTGAACATATATGTCTTGTAATCCATGTTCACTGGATATTGTAATACCCTTTATTACTGAGCAAACAAAATGCCTCTCATTATTTCACAAACATCACCCAGAGAGTTTTATCTTGAAAAGACAGCACTGGACGATAGGATTCATTTCTGCAACGTTGTATCAGGTTTCTGTGTAATATAGACACCTTCTCTCATTACATCTTCTCTCGTGAGATCTTTGCCTTTCATTACCCGTACTATCAGGATCTTTCCTTCATTGATATTTTCTTATTATACTCACATCTATTGTTGTTATATTGAGTTATTCTCATCAGATCTATTCAGAATGCCAGGCTTCTGCAATATGGAGAAAAGATTGGAGAATAATGGGAAAGAGATCAACAACAGAAGCCATGCGCAATGTCTTGAGGGGACATGAGGTAGGGGAGAAAGAAGTCTGTGTGTGTGTGTGTGTGTGCGCGTGTGCGTGTGTACACGATTATTTTTATTAATTAATTATATTATGACATGCATTGTGGAATATATATAGTAAGTAATATATAGTAAGTTTGCTCCTCTGCACGTAATCTAGTCTTCAAAGGGAATTAAACATATCTCAAAGCATACCTTCTATCGGGAACCCAGAGAGACTGTTTCCCACTTGGCGTCTCAATAGCAATGTTAAAGGTACCCTTTAGCGGCTGCCTGGCGGACGATTGGTTACATGGTGGAAATATCATTATGACCGATTTCATGCACAAAAAGAGCGGGGTTGGAGTTAAAGTTAAGTTAAAGGTAAAAAAATGCTTCCTGGGACAGTCTTACAACACAAAATGTCTCAAACAATTAGTTGATCTATATCTATAATAATGCTTCCTTGATGCTTGTGTTTGATTGTGTTTCTCCACCTGACAAGCTGCATCAATGTTCATAAAGGTCTTCGCTTTCACTGCTTTATATTGGCGTAGTTTGTCAGGGTTGAAAGCTCTGACTTTCAGACCGTCAGAGTAAATTCTCAATGAAAAGTGGTACACAAAAGTACTGTGGACTATGTTGTTAAAGCCTGTGCTGTGTAGGCAGGACACTCTTGGTTCAAACCCCAGCAGTACCTCAAAAGTGTGATGACATTAAAACAAAGCATGCATGTGAAATCAGTGGTAAGTTTTGCTTCTTGGGGACGCAAACAATTACTGCAACACATTTCATTAGGGGAAAATCTGTTTGCTGGGACTGGTAAGAACTCGGACATTTCAAAAACTCACAATGGCATGCCACAGTTATGCACTTATGCACTATAATTTAAGAGCTCAAACACAAACAAAACAAAACTAACAAAATATATTCAAACATCTTTAAACAACATATTTAAGCTGTCAGATAAATGCAGAGGAGTAAAAAGTTATCTCACTTAAAATTTTCTTTAAAATGATCTCCCTTTGATATGTAGTGGACAAGAGGAACAATTTGGGAAAAAGGAAATGCTCAAGCCACATAGGTCTTTCAGTCTGCAAATAAACGTAAGACATACAGGTCAGTCATAAATTATATTGTTACTACAGTGGTCACACTGGTAAAATGCTAGTCTTTGGAATCTGTATCTAAAATGGACAAAAACAAAGGGCAGTTGATTTACACACACAAACACACACACATATGCAGGCCTTTTCTAATTGAAAATACCATTAAAAAGATGCTTGAAAGCCAATTGTAATTATCATTCAGTGCAAATATATATTTATACCTAGTTCAGATTCTGTCTCATTGCTGATGTTATTCATAGTGGGAGTTTACAAGTGTTATAGAGAAACATTGTTTCTAGTAAAGAAAGTTGTTCAAGGCTCACTGAGACCTACAAGATCCATGATCCAGATGATGGATCTGAAAACAAATAAAATGCTATTATTATTATTATTATTATTATTATAATAAATGTCTATATTTATGTACTTCAACATAAAACTGTGCTGGTTATTTAGATTAGTGCTACCATTTTTACCCAGTCAACAACAGGTTTCCAAGCCTTCGGTGAAGGATCGTCCTATGTGTCCTTGCTTATATCCTCAAACATCATTCCTCACTCCTTAAAGCAAAAAAAAGGCTCTGGGACATCCAAGGACCCAAAAATAGGTGGAATGTCTGGCACAGGGTCAGTACAATCTGGCGGCTCTCCTAAGGCAAACACAGCCTATAAAGGAGGCTGGAACCAGGTGAAGTCAATGAACTCAGCTGAAAGAAATCAAAATAATTAAAGTCAAGCCGCCAGCAACCGGAACGAAAAACAGGAAGTTAGTCACCAAAACAAAAGACGGACAGGAAGTCCCGAAGGTTCATGACACCCTGAGCCTTTTCGGGTATGGGATAGGTCTCTCACTGTTGTTTGTGCCTACAGGCGGAATAGCAGTGCAGAGTAACTGGCTTTCTTGAAGTCTTAAGAAGGGCTACTGGAAGGTGCACCGACTGGGGGATTTCAATGCCCACGTGGGCAACTACAGTGATACCTGGAGCGGCGTGATTGGGAGGAACAGCCTTCCAATCTGAATCAGAGTGGGGTTTTGTTATGGGACTTCTGTGCTAGTCAGTTTGTTCATCGAACACCATGTTCGTACATAAGGGTGTCCACCAGTCCATGTGGCACCAGGACACACTAGGCTGGAGGTCTATGATCGACTTTGTGTAAGTATCTTGAGATCTTGTTTACTAGTGAGGAAAAAATGGAGTGTGAGATTGACAGATGGTTTGGTGCATTGGCAGCAGCAATGCGGTCAGTATACAGATCTGTCGTGGTGAAAAAGGTTAGATTTACTGGTCAGACTATGTTTTCCTACCCTCACCTATGGCCATGAGCTTTGGCTCATGGCCGAAAGGACAAGGTTGTGAATACAAGTGGCCAAAATGAGTTTCCTCTGCAGGGTGGCTGGGTGCACCCTTACAAAAGAGTGAGGAACTTAGTCAGGGGAGGTGTTCTGGTAATGTCTCTCTGGGAAGAGGCCTGTGGCCTTCGAGGTCTGTGAAGAAAGAAGAAAAACAGACACAAGCACCAAACATGATTATAAAGAAAAGAAATATAAAAATAAAGCCATTAAACTTAGATAGACAAAATCAGCCATACATTTTCATTAGATAAAAGGTGGGCATTAAAAATCAAATGCTCACATCCACTGTCTTATATCATACACCAAAATTTTTCTGAAAAGACTGTTTAATTTCAAGAATTACCACATTCCACTCGTGACATTTATCTCAATTACCATAACACTGATCAATATTGTAAACTACTACCCTACTGCTCTTACTATAACTCTCAGTCTAACCTGTCAGTGTCTTTGAAACGTTGGCCTACATCTCCAGTCTTCATCTTATCACATGCCAATTTGCCTTTTTAAACTGAACCATGAAAACCACACTGGCACAGCCCTCCTCATCTCTAGAGTATCATAGCATCATCACATGCAAAATGTTTGATTAAACTATATACAAATCTTTGCACAAACACACTCTTTCTAATCTACTTTCCAACTATGTGAGATTACTTCAGACAGAATAGTGGAAAAGATCATGGTGGTCAAAGGTTTGCTACTTCTGTGATAAAATTTTAATAAGCTACATGGACTTGGGTAAGGAAAATACATAACTTGGGAAATGAATGACTTCACTTGTGCCAACATAAGGGTAAACTGTGAAAATAACTGTCCTGAACCCTTGATGGTGGTAATAAAAGAAAGGCGAGTATAGTACAAATTATTTGTACTACAAACTACTTATTGACTCCACAGAGTTTATAAGTCTGCTACTCCAGCCAGACAGCCAGAAGTGATGAAACATTTTCTTATATCAAGTCCAGTTGCCACTTAAGTGAGCCTTTTGGAAAGCCGTGACCTGTGAACCATTTTCCTGGGAGACTCCTATTTTTAACTACCCTCTGCCAAGTTCCTCCAAAGGTCAAAATGGCTGGCAAATGGCCTATTTAATCATCACAATCTGATCATGTTACTGTGAATCATTGAGTATTGTTTCCACCCAGACTACAACACGTATGCTAGTTTTCAGAAATCATGGAAAGCGTTCTATTTCTCCTTCAAAGTTATAAAAGACTCTAGGTTGACTGAGAAATTGTACTTGTGGCATTATTGTGGTGTGTTCAAGTGCACTGTTTGGCCCAGATGAAGGCAATGTGATGTGATGCAACATCAGCCTTTGTTGCCGCCTTTTTTCTGGAATAACTTTATTTAAAAATCTTAGTTATCGCTCACATACTGTATGTGGAATTTTCATGTTGACTTATGCTTCTTAACATATGTACACTTTCTGTTAAGCCTCGTTAAACAATTAAGAAAAACAATATTATCAAAACATGATACAAGATCATAATCATAGTTGAAACCACTGGTTGTTATATATACTATAACTGTGCTTTGAAGTGCTGACTAAAAAAAGTTCCTTCAGTGAAAAAGTATAGTTCATAATAAAGTTGTAATTGATATTTTTCTGCATGTTACACTGTGCAGCATGTCTTTATTTGCACAAATATTTTGTGATCTTTACTTCTGTGACCCCAGAGTTAGCATTCAAAGCTCTCCTAACAAGCAGAGTCTAATCCCATCCAAACTCTCAGTCTAGTGATGCCCCTGGACACAACAGACACACTTTTATAATTGGCAGCCCTTGATTAATGCATGACTAGACCCTGCCTCAAGAGGAGCTCAGCTGATCTATAAAAACTCAAAATATTCTTCCAGATGTACGCACACCAGTATCACACAGGCTGACAGAGTGAGAAGTGTGTGTCATTGTAGCAAGTTGCTGTGTGGAGTCAGTGATGCAGCTCTGAGTGGCAGCAGCTGTACAGAAGTATCAGGATTAAAATCTGAAGGTATAACAAGAGGGCATCAGGGATTTGAGAAGAAGAGAATGTCTCTGACAACAAACCAAAGTGACCTAGTTTCACATGTGTGTTTGTATGGTAACATTTTTGGATAACATTTACGTTTACATTTACATTTACATTTACATTTAGTTATTTGGCAGATGCTTTTATTCAAAGCGAGTTGAAGAGAAAAACTTTAAATTAAGATCTGCTTACTGGCACTTTCCATGGTTTTGAACTGCACTTTATAGTCTCTATCAGTACAATAGATATCAGACTATGGGCTCTATTATCCTGCAGTGGCAATGTCGGCATTGGTTTTAATGCAGCTCTTATGCAGTTTACATCAGCGTTAGTATGTGTTTTTATAGGCTGCACCTGCTTTTGCAGCTTTCCTGGCACCTGGTGAACTTCATTGTGCCATTGTCAGAGCTTGTATATGGAGGTAAAAAGCTTTCTCTGGCCCATTTAATTACATAAATACATAAGTGATATTTTCCACTACATTGACCAATGCAATGTGAAGAACAAGATTTTAAAAGCTGAAAAGCCTGATGAAGGTTCCTCAATTCAGATAATATAAAACTGTAATTTTAGCAAAGACCCACCATAAAAGTGGAAGTGAAAGGTGTGTTTGTGAGTGTGGGCCCTGATGGATGGATGGATGGATGGCAGGGTGACAGTGAACAGATGGAGGCTGTGATGGATTGCAGCAACATTAAATGTGAAAGATGGGCAGGGCCTATGGTCAGAATGCAGGAGATGCAGCAGCCATGCACGCATTGCCATTCTCGCATTTCAGCTCTGCTGCTTTATTGGCATGACTGTTTATCAGAGGTGCAGTGTAAAAGCAGGACACTGAATGTCAACTGTCAAAACAGCAAGTTTATACATTTACACAATCTCCCTCGGTCCATGAGTCTCCTCTCTGTCTTATTCACTCATCTATGCTTTTGTCTTGCCACTCAACCTTCAAAACACAATATTTTGATCACTTTCCTTCTGTATCTGTATCCATGTGTCCTTCATACCAACGTACCTGGTTTGTTTGGTTATTTTATTTCCAACAGTATTCAAAAATAACCCGCATTAGAGTTTTACAATTACAATTGCAATTACCACTACAAAAAATTACAACTGAATTAAATAATTTTGTCCGAAACTGTCAGCATCTGTATGGACAAGAATCTCTTGGCTAATGTTGGAGAAAGATCAAGGTTTGTGTTGTAGTCTGGTGATGGTAGATTACTTCACTGTGTGAGAATAGGTGATCTTACAGGGGCACAACAGAGCATGTTAGATAAGTATTCTCAGTAGAAGGTCTCCAAGTGATTTTCGAAGCAAGAAAGGGATTCTTCTGACACTGTCCAGTCCCACCACTGAGGGAGCTGATAGGAGCAGAGACTCCCTCACAGTGACAGGAGGATAAACGTCACATAGCAAACATGTAAGATCATAAGTGAATGGCATTGCAATGCAGACAGGCGAAACACTTGATAGACTCTGATGCTGGCTGTAACAGAATATCCAAGAGATGCTACAGCAGTTCCAGTGGACATCTGAACTGAGCAGAAAGGGAGTGTGACTCAGCCATCTCCATCATATAATCAAGTTACTGTTAAATTGCAGGGTGGTGTTTTGGTGGTGGATAGCAATGTCGCCTCACAGCAAGAAGTACCTGGGTTTGATTCCATGGGTAAGCTGGGTGCATGTTCTCTGCAGGGGTTCTCTCTGAGTGCTCCAGCTTCCTCCCACTATCTGAACACATCCAGTTAGGTTAATTGGTAACTCTAAAATGCCCGTAGGTATGAGAGTGAAGGTTGTCTGCTTCTATATGTCATGTGATAGACTGGGGACCTGAACATGGTATACCCTCCCTGTCATCCATTGACAGCTGGGAAAGGCTCCAGCACTCTCATGACCCTTGAGAGGGCAAGCAGTTAGTATAAAAGATGGATGGATGTGTAAATGCATGAATGACTGGGGGAGGGTTAAATGAAATCTTATCTCTTGGTGGAACAGGAAACATACCATGTTTATCTGTGTCACAGGCTCTGTTGACCTGCTCCTCAAACATGGCTTTGTACAAATGTCACATTATACTTCTGGGAGACAACAGTCATAATCGATGCTAGAGGCCTTGCATGTCAATTTTAGATAAAAATCAACACTGGCTAGTTGCAGAGATGCATTTTGCCTGTATTTACAATGTACAATTTTACCTTGTTTGGATCAAGAAATGACAACACACATTGTTAAATGGGGTAGAATTCTATTTTATGAAATTATCTTTCATTTTCTTGCTAGAGCAGCTTGAGGCTATTGTGACAAAGAGCTATAGAAATTGTGTTTGAATATAATGCAAGTGGAGGGAAGTAAGATCTTGATACAGATAGTTGCATTCATTTTGTGTGTGTGTGTGTGTGTGTGTGTGTGTGTGTGTGTGTGTGTGTGTGTGTGTCCTCTTGCCATCTGTTGACAGAGATGCTGCCTCCCATACCGATCACCTGGCTCATAATCACCTCATCAGTCACAGTTCCTCAGCGTCAAACACTGCAAACACACACTCATGCTACAATATTAAGAGATAATAGAACAATGAACCTACAGATATGTTTATGAGTCACTTCAGTCCCTGAACAGGTTTTATATAACACTTAGTCACTGCCAATATGCTGGGCTGGCAGATTAGCAGGTTGATTAGCACTGTTGGGTTTGTTACTCAGAGCAGTAATGTGTTACTCATTCTATGTCACTCATTTTTAAGCAACAATAATAGATGATTATTGCTCCTTTGGTAAAGCTCCCTGGTTACTCTAACAGCTTTGTGGCCATAATAATAAAAATGACCAACTACTACTACTGATGGCGGCTGCATGTTGGGCCTGACGTCATGACAAGAATCATGAATGACTGATCCCAACTGTGGACACTTTATGGTTTGGTTTAGTTTAGGCACAAAAGTCTGGTTAGGTTAAATGAAAGATACAATATATCACATTGGCCTTCTGTCTCATGTGGGGATACCCTGTGTGTTGTTGACGTATTAAACTTTTTAGTCCGTCATCCTCTGGCTCACTATATTGTATTACCTCATTATACTAGGCATCAAATATCGATTTGCCCTTGTATTAGTGTATTCATTTGACATTCAACAACATGTCCTATACAAGGACCTCGAGAATGGGAATGGGCTACATGTTCACGGTATGCCTTGGATAGATGAAAACACACAAATGATAGTTTACTCACACACTCTGTTTTCTGCCATGACAGAAAGCAACTGATGAAGCTATTGCTGTACCTATAAGTAATTAGGTACATAAAGTCAGTGTGCACCATTTTTGCAAGAGACAGGTGAACAATTTCTGGCCATGTTGAATGTGACCTGGTGTGATAAAAAAAGAAATGCATCCAGTCAGGTGATCACAGCTACCAGTTTCATGAAACTTTTGTTTAAGAAAACTGGACATTCTAATAGACTGAGGGACTAAGAAGTTCTGAATGGTCACTACCTTATGTGACTGGTGTTGTGGTATCTTGTGCATAAACACTGATTGTAAGCACTCTTGTTCCACAACAACACATATGCTCCATAAAATCCCCCTGTGCTGTATACTGACCCTTGTGCAACCTGACATCTTCCATGTTTGACTGCTAACACATGCCACACAACAAGTGTTCCTGCTTTCAACACCTTGGCAGGTGTTGGTCATCTGACAAGATCCCAATTCAGTATCACAACAACATTTACAAATGGATGAGATGCAACAGTTCTGCAGCTTCTGCAGTTTTTCTTGTTGTTTCTTTGGTAACTAAATGTAGTTTCCTGTAGCTGCCTGTAATCTGTCATTGTGGCTGTATCTGTCCTTGTAAAATTTAAATCTACATATAGCACACCAAGGTATGCCTGGCACTTACCCAGTGCTGGCAGCTGACTGTTAAGCATATGCACATCTAATTTTCTCTAGAACCTATGGTGACAAAATGAAATTTCCATAAAATTTGTTAGGGAACATTTCCTCCCACTACACTGATACATTGAACTACTTATTGAGTTTGAAAGATTCCTTTAAGCTGCTAAAAGGAAATGAATGGAAAGAATGCACACTGACCATGAAAACACAGATAGCATTACTACTGTTCAGAAAGAAACAAACCGAGTACTGTGAGAAAAGAGATATTGCAATTTTACTGAACCCAGAGCCCCCTTGAAGTTGAGCCTTTTTTATTTTACTTGTGTTTTTTCACCAAAATGACCACATTGTCATAACCTCAGCACAGTTAATTTATGTCAAAATAACTCTTAACACTGGTGGAGAAACACATTAACGCAAAACATTTAATTGAATCTGCTCAGATCTAATTAAGCTGGTTTGCTTGGCAGTGTGGATAGGAGTCAATATTTGCTTAGCAGCTTGGCAAAGATGTCTCTATTTCCTTTCCCTCGCCTCATGACATAACTGATGAAGTAATGGGAAGGTGAAAGAGCTGGCATCAATGGGAGATGTGATGAGTGATGCTCCATCCTCCTAATCACGGTATCGGAGAGGATTGTGGAATCTTAACTGTTTTTTCATCTTCACCCTGAACACAGCCGCCTACTCTCAACCTTTCTAACTCCTAAAGCCTCGCCTCAGCCTAATGAGAGAAAGGGGATAAAGAGAGGAGAGAAGAGAGATGGACAAAGAGGTGAGGCTGGGTAGACGCTGACAGAGACTGTGTCTGCAGCTTGACAATTAATAGATGGCCATTGTAGCTTCTTCAAGAGGACTCCTACACGCTTGGCTGTGAGATCGGCTTTTTTCGACAGCAGCTGGATTCACATTAGACCGGACTGATAGCTAACACACTGATTCTGCTGTATTCTAATGGACTGATTAAACACTATAGCAATTAAAGGTGCAACACAATACATATTCATGTACAGAGGTTTTTCGTTGACGTCACATGACATGACACCTCAATGCCTCTCATATTGGACATGTCACCATTTGTTACATATGCAGGTTTGTGCTCTTGCACATTACCTGTGTCTGATCAAATGCATGACCTTTTCATAACAGTCAGTACAATTGCATTTGGTATATATTGTGTAGTTTTTTTACTGTCAAGCACAGCCAGGATTGTCACAGCCTCACTCCCTGCTAAAAGAGACAACATAAATGGATTGCAGCTGTGAATCGTGAGCCCAGCTGAGTTCAGTCAGTTTTGTTTGGTGGCATTATAAACTTTTTAAATAACCCCCACTGTTCAGTAAACCACATTCGTAAGTTGTCATGACAAGTGCACTCAACAGTCAACTGACTGAAAATTCCCACACCACAGGAAATGCAGTTGAAAACTGAAACTAAATGCCAAATTACTCAGCAGATAGGATGAAGTGTGCACTGCAGTCCAGTCAGCGATACATCCAATATGGCAGCCAAAACACAGCATCATGTGATATAGTGATGAGGGTGAGTTTCACTGATTTGAGCCTTGTGTTCTGGGACAATGATGGACTTTTGGAATCCTGCACCAGGATCGAAAACAAGTGGTATATACAGTTTATTCTTTTATAATGTAATTTTGATTTGATATTTTCTTCCCATCATAAAGGGAATGTACTATATTGCCACAAATTAAAATTCAGAGTAAAATGTCTGTGAATGTACAGTATGTGAGTAAAAGGCTGGAGAAACATCAAATAGCTGTGTGAAAAATGGGTTGTGCTTGGAGTCACATGGAGTACCCATACAGCATGTGAAAGTTTAGTATTTTTTTCTCCATCTGCTCTTCTCATCCACATACTCAGTATTTAGCATGTTTTTACCACTCAACTGTGCATGTGGACATTGGCAAAACTGCAAGTCAGTTTTATGCAATCAAGACATGCCTCTTATACTGGCTGTATAAGAATAATATGAGTATATATAATATGATTATAATGACTAATAATCATAATAGGTTGACATGGTGGTCATATTCATCCTTCCAAAAAAAGTTCAAATCTCTCTTTAAAAGCTCTACCAAGATTAACCAGAATTGACATGTGTCAGCCTGTAGCCCTATCTAATCATCCTGTGCCTTACTGGTTTTTCCCACACTTTTGTATCCATCTCTTCGCCTACATCAGTTTATTGTTTGCAAGGAAAATTGGCTCCAAATCCAAAGGCTATTAGAAGCAGAGCTAAAATAGCAAAATAGCAGTGTACTGCAGGAAACATGCTTTGACACGCTCAATTGTCTCTTCAAAGACAAAGAGACTAAGAAGGAGATGTAAGCTAAAATTATTAAAAAACTTTAATAATTTGAAAGTTGTTTTGTAAACCAGCTGACCACGCCTTTCACATGCACAAGAGGAGCTTTAAGGAAGAACCCCCCAAAACAAACAATAACTGAAGGAAAAAAGAAGTTTGGTGGTGTCAGTGTCTCAGACTTGATGCAGTTGTTGCAAACAAGACATTTGCAACCAAAAACTGGACTTTTATTTACTTTAAAACTATCTCCATTTTCTTTAATAACATAAAATTTGCATAATCTAATACAAAGGGTTCTACACTTTATGTTTTTAATGTATAGAGGCATACTTATCATCAAATGGAAGCTGAAATCCTGGATTTTTGTCTCTTATCCACCTTGTAATATTGAATTCCAGAAACAAATGACTTAGACACCCTGTTCCAACACTTTTATTTATTTGTTTATTTTATTTTTATCTTTGTCACTTTGGTAAAATATTTTAAATAACACTGATTTCAAAAAGCTGCTAGAAGTGAATACACCCCACCACCCCCATCCTTTGTCTTTTCCTTGACACTTAATAACACATTATGAGCCAAAGCTTTTCTGTTGTCTCTCTCGCTGCCTTGCTCAGCCATCCTCCCTCTTCTCTTTATCTCTGGGGAACGAGCAGAAAACAGAAGAAAAAGTATTTCCTGCAGCAGTGCCACACCGCACACTCCAGTCTGCCACACTTTTTAGCACAAGAGTACAAACAGACAATGCATTTATAAAGTGTCCATCAGTGAATACAGTTTTAAATTGCCTGTGTGTCTGTCTGTGTCTTCATGTGTTTATGTGTGCAGATCTGCCAGTCTGCCTGCGAGCTTTATTGCATGTGTGAGTGTGGGCAGATGAACCTCAGGAGAAAATGAATGGAGAAATAGGTTTACTGTGGAGCTGGCAAAAATGCATATTATTCAAAAATACAGACAGAGAGAGCCAATATATTGGATGAGATTTATAGATTCATTTTCAGATTTGAAATATCTGGAACCCTTAATCAAAAACTCCTTTTGTAAACATTTTTGACTAGCAGTCATGGCTTTGCAACTTAGACTCACATTCTGCCCAACAAAACTGTCCCAACAGTGGCCCCAAAACACAATAATGTGGCTTTTACTTTAAATGTAATAATTATATGTATAGTGGTCAAGAACTGAAGGCCGTTCATGACAGTGATGCAGTTTTTACAAAGATAATAATGAGACAACAATAAACATTAGTAGCCAGTCAGGACAAGTAGAAGTATGTGTATAATAGTCAGTAACTTCACTATCAAACAGACTGGTGGTAAAGTGACCAACCTAATAAGTTGAATGACAGTATGGTTTGATTTTGGAGGGAAGGATTGATTTTGATGAATGCAGTTGATGCACAGGCCTGATTCTCCTCAGAGATAGAAGGACCAGGTCAGCTGGGTGCTCCAGCTGCTATGGCTTCCTCTCACAGTCCAGACACATGCAGTTAGGTTAACTGGTGAAAGTGGTAACATAACAATTATGTTTGCTACAAACACATACAACTGCAGTTTAGCTGTGTAGTAAATTTTGCAAACTATACCATTTTCCTCCGAACCCAGGTGATTGCACTGTGCACACAATGTCATATCTGAAAGCCTTATAGCAGAAGCCAATGCAAAAAGATCTTTCCAATGATACGGCATTCGACTGCAGCATCAGGTGGTTTAAAATTCTGAAAGTGAAACATGAATGGAAAGGGCAAAAAGTGCATCATCTTTCAGTGTTCTGATCTCTTCATTGAATCAGAACATGTTGAACATCAACTTGACAAAACATCAACTGATGTGTACTTGATGTCCCATCAGCTATGTATCATGGAGGCAGTAGATTCTTACTAGCTGGCTGAAGTGGAACCAGTAGTGTGCCATGTCAACCACCTGTTCAGTTTACATCCAGATGGGGACATGCAGATGCTCAGCACAACATAACCTTTTACAAAAACTTGTGATAGACTTAAAACTGTGAATTTAATGCTACAAATGAGATATGTATTATATTATATGGAAAGCTAGAGGAACAGTTGGATAAATGGATGATGGATGACTTAGATGCATGGAATGGAAAACTGTAATCTGACCATCATTTTTATTACATTTCCTGACTGTCTTGAAATTCACTCTTATATTTCCTTGTCATGTTACACCACATCAGGACACACATAGTTATTTCTCATCATCCCTCTGTCTCAGTCCTATGCTTCCCCCTTTAGTCCTCTTTATCAGGCCACTTTTGAAATCCAATACAACTAACGCTTTCCTTTAAATTGTAATGTGTGATGAAATTCTGTGAGATACACCAGTGCAGCCATGTAGCTTCATCCATTTCTGTCACATTTGATTACTGTGTCTATAAAATCCATAAAATGGCTACTCAGATAAACAATTTGCAACAATTTGCTGGCCAGGTTTAGTCATCATTACAAGATAAAGCTAAGGTCTATTGATCCCTGTAGGGACATTGGACTGTTATAAGAGGAAATAACGACAGAATACAGAAAAAAACTACAAATTCTCCATGCAAATACACAGTGAATCACCACAAGACCCAAGGCACCACATTTTTTACAAGACAATCATTTCCTCAGTGATGATTCGTCCCTTGTGAAATGTTAGTGATGATAGAAGGATTTGAGGGAGGTGTGAAATCCCAAATGGTTAAAAAGATTTGCCACATTTCTGGTAGATATCTGAAAGCAGCATTTGGGGACCACATTATAATATTAATAGTTACAGTGGTTACAGTGCTGTGGACAGTAGACCATTTTCACATCAGACTGTGTTTTTGAACTTAGAGGACTAAGGGATGAATGTTCATTTATATACTTTATATTGGATATTATTTGCATTATCTATGCCTTCTACTACACTACTGATTACCTGTTTTTATTGGAATTATTAATGATCGAATAAAATCGAATTAACTCGAATTAAAAAGGTTACTGATCTACTTGCATCTTGCTGGTTTTGTGTGACCACTTTAGAGCTGTGGCCTGTTTAGAGCTAACCTACACACACTTTAAAAATTCCTGTAAGAACTTGTAATATCACAAGGACCCTGGGTAAATAAATAGAGAAGCATAGCAATGTAGATACTTCCACACAAGTGCACTGCATGGTACAACTGAACAATTAATATCCAGCTATACTTTGTGACATGTATAAAAATGCTCATCAGTCCCAATATGACAAATGGAAAAGATATAACAGTCTTTTAGAGCCTTTTCAAGGTAAGGTATCAGCTCCACTTTATCCACACTTTTGGCTAATGCTAGTACCTGTACACGTTTTAACATGGATTTCCAAGAAAATATTTTAGATTTTTATCTCACAATATTCCAACTTTAATCTGAGAATGTTCCAAATTTGTTCTCAAATTCAGAATATTCTGACTTTAATGTCAATAATGTAAATATTTACACACCTGCTGTATATATGACTATACTATATTATCTATGTTTTTGTTCATTTATTTTATAAAAACTCCCAGAGACAAATTCCTTATATGTGAAAACCTGATTCTGATTCTGAGAACATTCTTAGAAGCACAGAGGAGGAGACAAGATGGTCAGAAGCAAGAATGATAGCAACAGGTAGGCATTACAGGTAAGTGTGACTTGCTTAATATGTATGAGAGTTTGTCTGCATCCCATATGATGGACCACCTTCAGGTCAGTGGCTTGCAGAAGAAAGAGCCAAAATGGCACATGGTATGTGGGGGGTCCAAAGCAAAATTGCAGACTTGAAACTGGTCCACAAAGCAGAACAAGTCAAACTAATTAGACTGATGTAAGTGATGTCTGATTTCCCCTACAATAATTAATATCAGTTTAACCAGTTACCTCTGCCTGCTCTGAAGATTTTACGTCACTCATCAGTGACGTAAAGTATCTAGTACTTGCTCAAAGGGGGATTTGTTGGGTTTTCCTTATTATTTAGTTGTATTGTAAGTTCTTAAACATACATTGTAAAGTGCTTTGAGATGACTTTTGTTGTGATTTGACGCTATATAAATAAAGTTGAATTAAATTGAATTGAATTTCTGCTTTGACCTGATTAGATAAAGTGCAGCAACCATAAGGACCCACGCAGCTCTGCCAAGATTACAAGGCTGTAAAACGTTGTCAAAATAAGGTTTATTATTTGATTGTGTATCTTTGCAGTCCAGGTAGAGGCCTCTTTGGGCCCAGATCCTGACTGCAGTCTGTCAGCTGAGGATCACTGCCCTAGAGCGAGGGGTAACAAAGTTTTTCTGAGTAATCACCTTTATCCTGTGTGATAAAATATTTATGTCTTGATAGACGCAATCTCTTCATGGATGACAATGTTCCCATCTGTCTCACACAAGGGATGAATCAAATGCTATGGCCTTTACATTAGTACATTTTAACGTAGATGAACATCAGATTTAACATACTGATCATTTGGGCTGATTTGTTAGACAGAACTCTCTACCACCATAATTAAAACACCAAATGAGGGAATATGTTTTGGAAGAATGGTGTTTTGTCCCTGCAACTGAGATGCAGACACTTGCACAATCAATGCAGAGGAGCCCTGAAGCTGTTCTGGTGGTACGTGATGACCCTGCACCATATTAAGACACTAGCAGTGATTCTGAATTAGAGACAACATGGGATGGATCAGTGTTACGGTGCATTACTCCAACTGTTATAATTGTGGTTGGTTCTACAATGAGACAAAATTTACCACTTGTGTCATGTTGTATCATTAGGGTATCAAAAATAAAAATGATTTGAGACATCCAATATGCAGAAAAATATTATAAAAAAAAAAAGAATATTCTGTGAGTAGCCCAACTATTAACCAGACAGTACAGTATGTCTGTGCTGAGTGGGTGGCAGAAGAAGAGATGTTTTGTCAGTGTCTGACTCAGAGTTCTTTGCTGTGACTTTGCTTGTGACTTCCTGGAATCAGATACTTAATAAATATGTTATGTTAACATGAGGACTGCATTTTAAAATAATAATATTACAATAACACAGCTTTAAAAAATATACTAGAGTCGCTCATGTGATTCACTTATTCATTAACATACACATTTAGCATTTCCATCAAAAAAAAAAAAAAATGAAAATAGTAGAACACCACAGCTTGTATGTAGGATACTGCCAACAGGGAGCGGAGGAGGAGGAAGAGGATGG
>OMLM01006831.1:11647-25188 GCA_900302695.1 Helostoma temminkii | reverse complement strand
CTCTTCTCTCTACTTATCAGTCAACGGAGCCAAGCCAATGGATTCTGATGCACTGGACTTTCCTGATAATTCTGGTCCACCTGTTTAATCTGTTATATATATCTGTCTCTAGTTCTTACTGTCTTTAACTGCACACTTGCAAAACTGCATCCTTATACATTTACAGCCATAAAATGCAGTTAAGTTGTGACCAGTAGTGGCAGAATATCAGCATGTGCATTAAGTCAGGAGCAGAGTGAACAAGCCAGCTGCTCTGTACTTGTGCTTTATTAAAACTCATTTAGGTAGTCCTTTCTGTTTCCTGTTCTTATTTTAGATAAAATCCCAAATGTTTGGAGTTTTACTGGGAAAAAAATCAAAGAATTTGAAATGATTATCACCCTGCTCACAGAATTATTGCTTTTTGTTTAATGACCATGGTTTTATTTCAGCTTTAGTTACAGCTGCTTGTCTTTAAATCCAGATAGATCCTCTAGGACTTTCAGTTTATACTCTGTCCACACTACCATGACTAAAGTTAACCATGTACGTATTATATCTTTGAGCCTCATCATTTAGGTGAACTTTCTGACCGTTAGTTAACAGTCATCGTTTTTATGACTTTGGAAAAATTCGGTTCATTTTTAACCTTTAAGGTTTTTACCATCGCTACCTATCTGGGAGGAGCGCAGGATATTAAACAACACAGCAGCAGCAGCTGTGTTTCAGTCCTGAACAGGCAGCGAGGACTGTCAGGCTTTTATCTTTAGCAGAGGCTTAAAGCCAATGCAGAGAATAACCAAAAGAAAGCTGCAGCTTCCTGCATGCCGCCACTAACCAGGAGTCCTGTTCGCACCCCCTCCCGCCCATCGCTGCTGACGCTGACATGAACGTCGCTGTGTCTGAATCCGGGGGCGTCATCGATTATTCATGCAGCGAGTGGAGCTGCCCTCCCCCTTGTGCTGACATGTGCCTCGCTCACTGAAGCCGATTAATTGGCAGCAGAATGAGAGAAGACAAGCGGGAGGGTTTCACAGAAGCAGGAGGGGTGAACGGAGCAAGAAAAGAGGGGGTGTTATTGTGCTTTGGTGGTGGAGCCTGAGCAACAGGGTTGAGTTCAGTCGCATCAACACCGACAAGCCCATCCAGATCTGAAGGAACCATCTGTCATTTATTATTTAACCTCCAGCTGGGACTCTCCTGCAGGAAGATGACCACACATTACCCCCAGCAGGACTTCACCTACAAGGCTATGAATGGCTCTGAGAAGAAGCTTCCACCAGTCAGCATCAACCTGCAGGAGTCCATCGCCCACCTCCATCCGCTCCAGAGGCAGCATGCCATCGAGCTGCACCGACAACAGCAACAACAGCAGCAGCCAACTCGTCCTCAGGTACACGCGTCTCTGTCGACATTTACCGCCTGCACCGTGCCGGCCTCCTGCCGGGCTCGCAGTCGATTCCTCAACCTGCGAGACAGTGTGAAGAAAAGCCCAACCAAGAGTACAGCAAAAGTGGTGAACAGCAGCCATGCAGCAAACAGGCCGCAGATACCCTGGGTGCCCTTCACTCCCAATAAGGTACTTCTACAACATGATGTGGGTCTGTTGGAAGCTGGGAGACTTTGTGCTGTTTGTTTGAAGGGGCTGAAGGTGTCAATTCTGTCGCTAGAGTGATGGTGAGGTGACGCTGGGAGATGGTCTTCAGTACTTCATAACCTCTGAGACGTGTCATTTTTGTTCAGATGATACCAGAGTTTCAGTTGCTCTGAGTCAGGAGTGGGAACCATTAATCAGAGTTGGTATCAAAACATAAAATGCCCAGTTTTGCAGCAACAAGTAATATTAAAAATTAAACAGACGTTCAAATAAACAGAGTAGCAAAGTTGACATTCTTTGTCTGTAATCGTGTACTTATTCTGTGCAAAAATAGTCCCAGATTTCCCTTAGAAGTTTGCCTGTTTTATTGTATTATGCCAAAGTTTTTGCTCAGCTGCTTATGTTTGGACAATATTTGAGTTTCTGTAAAATTAGTAAAAAAAATATGGACAATTTGGCTTTATTGAATTTGATTTTTTTTAAAAACTAATTTATGTTATGAAGGTTTGTAAAACTGAGGATCAAGTAAAAACATCAGTGTGTGTCTCAGTCACATTTTATCTGTTGCACCTGTCAGTAGCACTTCCTGACGTTACCAGATTGAAAAAAGTGCAGTTTTGGTTCTGAAACTCGTATTTGCACTAGAATCCTGAAGTGTTGCTGCTTGAGGAACTGAGGTTGTTTAACATCTCACAGGTTTATGAATGTCCAGAGGTGTGGTAGGAGGATGTTTGTGCGTCCTGGCATCAGAGGTGGGATTGAGCTACTACAGTGTCAGTTTATGGAGAATCAATAGCGACTGTCCGCGTGTGACTCTGTTGTCATGACATCTGCTGTGTCCCTGCAGCTGAAAGCCAAACCCTCATCTGTCTGCTCTGACATTTACACTCCTCATCGTTCGTCAGTTTTCAGCTTCTTGTTTAATAATATTTTTATGAATGAACAAGTTTTTGTTTTGCTGTCAGGCTCGTTTTTTAAACTGTGCCTCCTGCTCTTTCTTTGTCCTTTACTTGATTTAAGTGCAGTAGCATATGCTGCGTGGTGCTACTGTGACAATAATCATTGTTTACTTGATTGATTTTAGGGCTGCAGCAAGCAATTACCATAAAGATTGATATGTTAATTACAGCCCAGTTGGTGAATCAGTCGTTGTGATGTTTCAGATAAAATAATTTCACTGCTGAGTTTGTGTCAGTGTTTATTCCCAAACAGGATGGAAGTGCTGTTTGTTAACAATCAGCAAACCAAGTGGATTCTGTGGAGCTCTGAGTGCTGAGTTAAAAGAAAGCTCATGTTTGAGGTTGTTTTAATGTCTGTGCCAGCAGAAAATGACATTCGAACATTCACTTGTAAAGTGCTTGTCCTGAGTTTGTATCTGTCTTTAATCCTGCTCATCAGACATCCTCAGATAACTGCACTGCCACGAAACACCCAGTATTCTGTATGTATCAACTTTATCAGCATTTAGTCATTGAAAAAGTCTTATTTTGTCTGTTCATCCCAAAGGTTTTCAGTTTTAAAGAGACGAAACAGAAACATGAGGTTAGCAGACTGTTGCTGAGGACGACTGGCTAATTGAGTAATTGACAGGTTTGTTCAGTTGGGATCAGTAGTCCTGTTGTCCAGGATCCTCGTCACCATAAGCTCATTTATTTTCCTGTGTCTGTTCTTTCAGCTCATTACCTCAGAGATCCTGTATGGACAGGAGCGCCCACTCGTATCGTTACATTCAGATGTAAACTCTGCCCTCTGTGTTGCTGCGTCTGTTGAACCGCTTTGTTTTCTTTGGGAGCAATTAAGCCCCATTGTCAGTGGCTTTCCGAGCGGCGCTCCACATGTAGGGCTGCCGGATCAATGCAGTCGATGCGCGGGGGCTAATTTTAGCCACTGTTGGTTTTCCATGGGCTCCGGGTTTTGCTGCAGCAGCACAACAATTAAGCCTCCTCGCAGCAGAGCGGCGCTTCCTGCCAGCAGCTTCATGAGGCCCTGCTCTTGCATAATAGAGGTCAGAGTGCTGAAGGCCGCCTCTCGCTTATTTCAGTTTTATGTGCAGGCTGGAATGTGGTGGGTTAGAAACAGCTGAGAGGATCGTAAGTATCTGCTCGCAGGGTGTGTCTGAGAGCTAATTCATTGATTGGTTAATTGCTTGTTACATAGTGGAGGGGTGTTAAAGGTCCTGGTCCCCAAACCTACGTTTTATAAGACACATTTCCATCACACGGTTTCTGGTTTAGATGTGAATGAATGACTGAGGACGTCCAAACCGTAATTATAAACCGAAAAAGTAGTGGCACTGAAGCTGCTCATAAATAAATAATACAACATGTAAAAATTTCTTGATTTCTCCTCCATGAATCATCTGACTATCATCCAGTGAACCTGTGGAGAGTCGAAATTACAGATTACACCAAGATTATCGAGCTAAACTAAATTAGGCTTCCACCTCTAGCAGCAGTTAAATGTCCCAGCCTTCTTTAATTGACGTTGACCCTCTAACCATATTTATAAAATATTGGACATTTCACTGCAGAAGAGTTGGTATATTAGTGTAATATAATGATTTTAAATTCACTACTTTTACTTAATGGCGTATTTTGACTCCTGCTGTTTGTGTCCTTCGGCCTTCTGACATTACTGAGGGTTAATACTCTCAAATCCCTGCTGCCGTTCAGTAAACACAAAGAGGACATCGATCCCCTGCGGAGACTGTACCGAGGGACGGACACACACACACACACACACACACACACACACACTTAGACCCAGGTCAGAGGCAGCTGTCGTCTTCTCAGAGCAGCAGATGTGAGCGTTTGTCACATCAGGAATCAGGATTGTGTCAGATAATCTGTCAATCACTTAACGCCCTTTCGTGATTGGCCGACCTCTCTGGCACGCTGTGGTCCTGTCCTGATTGTCACACCCCCCCCTCCTCACACACAGGTTCACACAGCAGAACACCTGTCCACATGCACACATCCTCCAGCTGCTGCTGTTCATCTGTGCTGCACTGTTTGTCTCACCTCTCACCCTCACCATGCTATTGTTCAGCAGGCTGAGGCCGCCCCGCCTTCCTCTCCCATAATCCCTGTGATCCCAATCTCGCCAATCCCAGCCGAGACCACCGTCATCCCTCCGACGTCACAGGTGTTTGTTTTTTTTATTTCATCTTCCTCCACTTGTCTCTGTGCTCCATCCGTCTATAGATTCATCTTTTGTTTCGGCTGCTCCACCTTCTGTTCTGTAGAGACTTTGGTTCCACGTCTGCCGTCCAGCTGCGGCTCTGATGAAGTGAGCAGATTAGAGATAGGAGCAGTGGGAGAAATGCCACATATGACTTTTAAGAGCCCATCTGGCTCCTCCCGGGCTGAAAGTGAGCGAGGGATTGAGGCAGATGCTCGGAGAACGAGCGAGTGAGGCAGAGAGTTTAGAGCTAGAGGAGGAAGAGGTGAAGGAGCTGCTTCTCCATCCTGCAGCGTTTGTTTGATTTCAGGCTTCATGCTTCAGAACTGCATCTTCTGCAGTGTGAAATGCCGCCACGTACGTATCGCTAATCTCTTCCCGTTTTATCCTCAGTTGGTCTGTAGCGTCATGAGGACAGTGAGCCTGTAATGTTAGCGTTGTGTTTGCAGGGGTGGAGCACTGATTGTTTTGTGTGTGTTCTACAGTAGATGTTTCCTCTGACGCTGTCCTCTCTCCTCAGGCCAACCCTCCCCCTGTGGTGGTCAACGCCGACAGCCTGGACACGCCTCCATACGTGAGTTCACACGCTGAAAGCAAATTCAGATTTCATCTGTTTGTTTTGAGCCGAATATTCAGTTTAGTCTCAGCTGACTTGACCTGAAATGATTCATCTAATTTAACTTACTGCAATACGTCACCAGCCTATAAGGTGAAATATAGTTACACTATAATTCTGTGTTTGTCCCAGAGTGGTAAACATTCTTAACTTCCTGCTTAATGATTATTATGTCTGGAAAACACCTGAAGATGTGGGCGATGGCACATTTCTAGCTATGATTGGGGAAACATTTCTAGAAGCAGGAGCCTGATCCATACCTGCTTCTGTTCTCAACAGAGATAATATTACAAGATAAAACATTAAATGGACAGCCTGGAGAGAACCCACGCAGAAAGACCCTGACCCAACCTTTGTTTTTAATGTTGCATCAGCAAAAAAACTAGACCGAGCGACATCTGAAAATACAGGAACAAATTTCTGCTTTCAGACCATGTGTGTGAGGTCAAGAAAGATAAACTTGAACTTTTTCAACCCCAGAAAATACTTGCAGTGCTCAACTTTACTACAAGAACAGTATTAAAGCAGAATAAGAATCATTTAGCTGGGTGAACAGCAGTAGTGATGGCTAATCTCAGATCTGTGAACACGTAGAACATATGGATTATACTGTATATACCTCACATAATCTGCATAACAGCACTGAGTTTAAAAGGTATTAAAACATTTTAAAATGGAACAGTAAAAAGCTATTTTTGTTTTTTGTTCATCAAAGAGTCTAAAACTTGTAAATATTTAATTTAATATCTCATATAACCAGAAAAAAGACTGTCAAACATGGGCCAGATTTTAATAATGAGGGAGTTGTTTAGACAGACCAGTCTAAATTAAAGTGTCTGAAACTGCCTCTGATTGGCTGATAAAACATGTTCTGCATGGCTCACGGTATCTTCTGTGTGTGCAGGTGAACGGGACGGAGGCTGATTATGAGTACGAGGAGATCACACTGGAGCGGGTAAGACTCTTCCTCACTGAACCATGTCCATGTTGGCGGATGAACCCGCTGCAGCTCTCAGCGTCTTTATGAGCCACATAAACCACCACAGTCCATAACTCAGAGCAGTCGCCCTGCCCCGCTCCTGGCAGCAGATACTGATAATCTGACTGTGACGTACTTCTGTCATGTGCTTTAACTTCTTCACGAAACCCACAGGACTTTGTTTCAACTTCTAGATTCAAGACTTTGTGGAGTGAATTTAGGGAAACGAGGACCTAATTAATCAGCCGTTTGTATGTTTTCAATGCAGCTGTGTTTTAATCCTGCCTGTGGTGAAGCCGTTTTTTTGTTACCATCTCTGTCCTGATTCAGCTGTGCTTCTTCACGTGTAAATTATTGTCAGAGTGGCGTGAATAAAAAACATCTCTGCCAGCTGAGTCCCACAGGAACGACAGTTACTCTGTCTGCAGGCACCTCATAATTCTTATGTTTATTGCAACGGTTTGACGGTGGGCAGGGAAACATCACTGCATTTCCCCTGGGAGACTTCACTTCATTACTATAAATACACACTGTGGTTTATTTTGAGTCAGACCCACCCTGGAGTCCAATGTGGATTAATCTACTGCTGAAAATAGTCCACAACAATAGAAACTATACATTTGTGTTTTTAAAGATTTACATCATTAGTAGAACCAATGAAGGACAGATACAGTTGAGTAGACAGTAGATTAATGTGAAGTAATTTGAGAAGCTCATTTGATTTCGCTCAGACTGCTACAGAGTCTACACACAACAAGAGCTGGACACACTGACTCTGTTTAAAAACTGTTAAATGTATGTTTAGTTTTGAGACCATCTGGAAAATGATTCTCAAACTGCTACGTTACCAGTTGTGTTGTGTGTGCAGGGAAACTCTGGGCTGGGCTTCAGCATCGCAGGCGGAACAGACAACCCCCACATCGGTGAAGATCCCAGCATCTTCATCACCAAAGTCATACCTGGAGGAGCGGCCGCCCAGGACGGACGGCTCAGGTGAGAAAATGACAAGCTGCTCTTTAACTACATGACGTGTAAATAGATCCTCGCAGCAAATATTTCAACATGTCACGTTTTTAACTTTTTTCCAAATGTCACCGTTTGGTGTTCAGATTAGATCAGATTAGAGTTGAAGTAACGCAGCTGTAATCATGTTTTTGTAACACTAGTGTATAAAATGTCAGTGTTCAGGTTTATCAGCTGCGGCTCATCTTTGGATCTTTATAAGTTTCAGCTCCGCGTTTGGAGTCTAGACATAACTTTACTGTTTCGGCTCATGCTAACTTTCCTCGCAGGATGTTTACAGCCGCAGCAGGAGCTAAACTGATGGATTACAGAGCTTTTCTGTAGAGCTTTTCAGTATTGGTCTCACCCAGTTTGGGCTACAGTGTCTGGCCCTGGGACACTGACATGCACACAGGAGGATCAATCCACCTCCACAGCAGTTTTCAGAGAAGAAAAGTTGCTACCAACCACAGTCCATGACCTGCAGCTAGCAGACAGAGACACAGTTATACAGTCATATATGTTGAACCAGGATTGTTTCGATGTGAGTTTAGGCTCACACTCAGGAACAACACTTGTACAGAGACATTGTAGTGGTTGTTTTCGTGCTTAGCGTTAGCTGTGCTGTGAAGGCAGAGGCGTAGTATAATGACGTGGATCTACGGTGACTCTCGAGTCTGTGGAAAAGCAACACGGGTTGTTACATGGTTTTTACTTTGAACCAGCACTAGCACCATCCTGGAACTAGCCTAGCTGCTAAGAACCAGAGTAGCTAGCAGCAGACCCAGATATTCCTCTCAGGAGTTGGTGGAGACCAAATACAGAGGTAAAAGAGGGGTGATACTGGACTGTGAACACAAGCAAGTTCAGCTGTGTTGTGTTTATGATATAAACTGTTCTAGGTTCAGAGTCTGCAGTGAAAGCTGGTGTTAGTTACCCAGAACCCCCTGCTACGTCCTGCTGCCTTTCACTGCTGTGTTAATAATGCAGTGGTGGAAGTCTAACACACCTGATGCAGGTGGCGAGGGTGATGATAGGCTGTGGGATGAAGAACGGTTGGTTCAGTCTCAGGTTACTTTGGTTTGTCATCAGTGAGGCTCGTGTCACAGGGGAAGTCTGACTTAGTTTTGGTTTAATTCCGATGTTAAATTCTGACACAAAATTAAGTTGGTTTTTTTGGGGGAGTTTCTGCCACAGGACACCAACACTTGAATCTGTTTGTTTGTCAAACATTTTAATAAACATTCAGCAACAACTGAAGTTTGCAGAAGGATCAGACCCTGAAACATCTGGGTTTGAATAATAAAACTATTTAATTGTTATTTCTAAAGTATGAACATTATTAGTGTTTGTGTCTGTTCTGAATCAGGTTTAGAAAACAGAACAGATCAGCTTCAGACTGCAGGTGGCTGACGGTGATATGTGTGTGTGTGTGTGTGTGTGTGTGTGTGTTTGTTTCAGGGTTAACGATGTCATACTACGTGTTAATGAGGTCGACGTTCGGGACGTGACTCACAGCCGAGCCGTGGAGGCTCTGAAGGAGGCCGGCTCTCTGGTCCGACTCTACGTCCGCAGGAGGAAACCCCTCTCTGAGAAAATGATGGAGATCAAACTGGTGAAAGGACCCAAAGGTAACAGAACCTGTGTGTGGTGTGAAACATCCAGTCAGACGTTTACTCTGAAGCTCAGACACGTCCTGCTGCTCCTCGTGGAGACGCCACAGATGGCGTTGATGTTCTGTTGGATTGTCTCTGCTTGCTGAGGAGCTTTAGCGGAGTCCCTCAGGGCTCCATGATTATTCTGACAAGAAACCAGGCTCAAGAACAAAGCCTCGGTTTCCACGGAAACATCCCAAAACATGGTTTTGTGCGTTTATGTACTGATTTGTGTTAAATTGGCAGCAGCATGTTTCAGTGGTGTCTGTTTAAAACTGGAAGATGAAACCTAAGTCTTATAGTTTATCCCTGTGACGAACACACTGGTGCTGCCACTCACGCTGAGTCCTGATCCTGGTTCTGATCCTGATCCTGGTGTGTTGCAGGTCTTGGCTTCAGTATAGCAGGCGGAGTGGGGAACCAGCACATCCCAGGCGACAACAGCATCTACGTTACCAAGATCATCGAAGGAGGAGCAGCACATAAGGACGGGAGGCTGCAGATCGGAGACAAACTTCTGGCTGTAAGCACAGACCAGAACTTTTATGTTTTTATCCAAACTCAAGGCTTCGATGTGGAGCACCAAGGTCTGAAACCAGAGCGTGGAGAGGAGGAACTCAGAGTCTACAGAAGTTCAACTAATTGATACATAGATATTTCGTCTGAACCGTCACTTGTACTGGTTCAGTAAATGAGCATAAATTATAAATTCACAGGAAAATGTTTCCTTTGTGGAAAAAAGTAGTTTTTTTTCCTTCTCTTAGTTTAGTGGTGTAGTAAATTCCACCATTAAATTAATTAATTAATGTTTAGTAAATGACTGAACCTTCAGCTTTATGCTTTGCAGTAACGGTAACATTTAAACGTCTCCCACTGACGTGTCTCCTCTGTGTTCAGGTGAACAGCGTCTGCCTGGAGGAGGTGACCCACGAACACGCCGTCACTGCCTTGAAAAACACCCCTGACGTGGTCTACTTGAAAGTGGCTAAACCCAACAGTGTCTTTATGAACGACAGCTTCGCCCCGCCGGACCTCACCAACTGTGAGTTTGTTTTTTCAGAACCAGGCCCTTCTTTTCCCCACACAGGAGCAGAACCAGAGCTGGAGCTGTTTTCATTCACATCTGTTACGAAGCAACTGATGATAGAGAGATGTTTTCTTAAATGATAGTTACCGTAAGTTAGTAGAGCAAGTACTGCATGTATCCGATGCAGATTCAGCATCACAAGCACGTGAAACCTGTGGTAGCTGCCTTCTAACATCACACAACCAGATTAGTGGGGCCTAGTTCAGATCGTCGTTGACTTTCTCTGACACTGAATTAGTGTTGGATTCATCTGGGACTGCAGCGAGTCTGACAGCGACGGTCCCAGCGGGGGATTCATCACACACCACTTCTGAAAGTCAAGACGAGGCAGAACTCTTCAGTCGCATTCAGAGCACGGAGCCTGGATCTGATCCCTCCCTCGATCAAGGACGAACTGATCCAGGACTGATGAGTACAGGAAGAAACGGTCCTAGCTGGACAGTGATGTGACCATCGGATCGTCCATCACTGAACCAGGAAGTCTGGGGACAGCTGATCGTAACCTAGAGACGGTTTGGTGTTTTAGTCCACTTTATGTTTTTAAAGTCGTCACTGCAGCATCTGAGTCTCTGAGTGATGAGTTCCTCGTGATGCTGTGTCGAGTTACAGCCTCTCTAAAGATCCCTGCACATTTACTCCCACCCCCTGAGTGTAACTTGTCTTTAACCCCCCCTCCTCTGCCGATGTTGAGACGCGTGAAGGACGAGCAGCAAATCCAATCAGCGAGCATCGAGCCGCATCACGAGTCTCAGATGGCGTCAGTGTGCTGGGGCTAATCCACACAGTAACGCCGCAGCGTGCCAACACTAAAGGGTGTTGGAGTGGAGGGCAGCAATATGGATAATGACGTCCTGTCACACAGACCTGAGCCAGAGGTGATGAAATAATTCTGTAAAGTGCAGCCGCAGAAGCTTAAACACACGTGGAGAAAGTAATTGTTGTGATGATGCAGCCGTCCGTCCCATCATGCTTTGCTCCAGTCACATTCACCAGATGATGGGAGAAGCGTTAGATATGTTGTTCTGTCCCGACGGCATCATGACGTCGGGGCGTTGAGATGCTCTTGTGTCTCCCTTCATCTGCTCCTCATTTTTGTGTCAACTGTTTCTGACATTTTGCTTTTCTTTCCTCTGATTTTTTGTTCGTTTACAAATTTTTGAGCTTTGTACATGTGATATGATTTACTTAGCTTTATTTAACATTTAACAGTTGATATCAAACCTCAATGTTGGGTTTAACTTCTCCTACCATTCAGAACTTAGGGGTCTCTTTGAAACATCCTTGTGTTTTTTAAGGAGTGGCAGATTTAAAAACCTCAAACTGGAAATCCAGTGTTGAAGTTCTGTTCAGTGGATCACTGGAGCATGTTAAGGTTTCTACTGGAAATGTCACATACTGTAGTTTCTTCTTCTTGATCAGTAGAAAAACTTTTGTAATTATGTTAGCTGCTCTGATTACAGAAGAAATAAAATATCTGGAGCTTAAATAGAGTAAAAGTAACATAAATAAGTAGCTGAGTGATTGTACTCATGATGATAATCTGTTTTCTCTGTGTTTCAGCGTACTCCCAGCACCTGGAGAACCATATCAGTCCCCCCAACTTCCTGGGTCAGCCTGTCCCCCCACCAGCATCCTCAGGACGCTACTCCCCAACCCCGAAGAGCATGATGGGAGACGATGACGTCACCCGGTGAGGACAACAAACACCCTCCACACACTGTCTGCAGCTGCAGTTTGTTCTGTATTGAAGTCGTGTGTGTGAATGTGGATTTCGCCACCTGCTGGTTTAAAGCTGCAGCTGCACACAGGCTGTGGTGAGCTGCTGTGTGCTGCCAGTGAAATAGTTGACTGTAAAGATGGTGATTCTGGGCTCTGAAGGTAGGTAGAGAAACATGTAAAGTGTAAAGAGGTTCGCTCCTGTAATGAGACAAAAATCCACATCAGAGCTTAAAATCTGCTGTGAGCAGCAGAGGCTGAAACCAGAAGTTTAACCTTTGTTTGTGCAGGGCTTCATTTACTTTTGCTTTTCACAAATTAACAAAATGAGGAAATTTCCCAAACCTTACTTTGGATTAAAATATATAAAAAAAAGTTTTCTAGAGGACAGAAGCAGCATCTGCCTTGTTCATCAGTTCCTCTCAGGTCGGGTTGTGTGGAGCATCCACGGCGACTCTGTCGGGTGAACATCTGTGTGTTTGCCGAGCAGCATCAAACAAAACAAAGCAGAAAGAGCTGTGTTACTGTGAAACTTTATTTTATTGTGCAGCAGAACATCCACACTTGTTTCTGTCACGTGGTGTCAGGATGACTGACAGCTGCTGTGTGGTCTGACAGGGAGCCCAGGAAGGTGGTGCTGCACAGAGGAGCGACGGGACTGGGCTTCAACATCGTGGGCGGGGAGGACGGAGAGGGCATCTTCATCTCCTTCATCCTCGCTGGAGGCCCAGCTGACCTCTCTGGAGAACTGAGGAAAGGAGACAGACTCGTCTCGGTACGTACATGTTTGAAAAGCATCAGTGCCGGGCTCAGACTCAACCACGTGTGTAGCTCTGATAATAACCCAGCACTGCAGACGTCACCAGTTTATCGTTTTCCAGTGGTCGACAGCTGATGTGGCTTCTACAGTACAGATCTAAACTGCTCCATGATAGAGGAGGAGAAAACTGACTGATACAAGTATCTGTATGTGAGGCTGTTACCTGCCTGTTTCAGGTGAACGGGGTCGACCTCCGCAACGCCACCCACGAACAGGCGGCTGCCGCCCTCAAGAACGCCGGGCAGACGGTGACCATCATCGCCCACTACAGACCAGAGGGTGAGACACCAGAACTAGTCTGGTTCAGTTTGGTTCTGTAAACCTCCTCCTTCGATAAGAAGGTCAGAGGTCAGCAGCCACAGATTCCTGGAGGGTCTGATCAGATGTGACTGTAGCTTAAAATGTTTGTTTGTTGAATTGAGTTTGGTCTGAACGAGCTGTGAACCTTCTGTTCAGAGTACAGTCGGTTCGAGGCGAAGATCCACGACCTGAGAGAGCAGATGATGAACAGCAGCATCAGCTCTGGATCTGGGTCTCTGCGGACCAGTCAGAAGAGGTCGCTCTACGTCAGGTAGGACAGAGGCTGAAGTGTGGATTAAAACATGGAATTATTATTGATTATGTCATAGTGATCATTAAGAATCAATGATTAAATAAAACTAAAGTAAGTAGCAAATGTTTATTTAGTGCATTTTATTTATTCCTAAGTATTTAAAATAAAAATAATAGTAGTAGTAATAATAATAATAATAATAAGGTTCGCTCAGATGGAACTGGAAGTGTTTGTGTGTTAAAATATTAATTAAATAAACTAGGTATTTTGTTACAGTATTGAATTATTTCCAATGCATTTAATAAATGAGTGATCATTAATGATAATATAATTGACATGTGGTATAAACTGTTCATT